>QJNZ01000525.1:0-66746 GCA_004155055.1 Monosporascus sp. CRB-8-3
AAAACCAAAAAAAAAAAAAAAAAAAAAAAAAAAAAGAATACGTTCGAAAAAAATTATCCCTAAGCTATATACCTTAAAGGCCTTAAATAAAACTTTAAAATTAATATAAAAGTTAAAACTAACTTTGACCTAAAATGGCAAGGGCGAAAATAACCTATATACCTTCCATTTCAAGCTATTAACGTCGAATAACGATAAAAACCGTTTTAATAACCTTAAAAATACCGATCAGGCTATCCGGAACGCTTACAAATACGAATAGATACTTAATATGTTAAATATCAACATTTATAAGTTAGTTACTGCTATAAATAACGGCGCGTCTTTAAAAAAAGCTATCAAAATCTTAAAACGAAAAATATAACTTAAGGCTATCTTTATAAAAATAAAAGAAAACATTTTGCGTAAAGTTTTCAAGTTTACGTTTTTTAGCGAAATTGCTGATAGGTACCATATTAATGCTAAATAAATATTAAAAGAAAATATACATTTACAAAAGAACTAAATAAATATAAGACACATATTTAGGCAAAAAAAAGTTTATATAATAAAAAAAATTAATTACAACAAAACCGTAATAAATATCGTAAAAACAATACATTAAAAACTCTTAATAACGTTAACCGCCCTTTTAAGGTAATATATGCTCCAGATAAATTTTATTACTACGTATTTAAACGATAAGGTAAAAAAAGATATTTATATAAAATAATTCCCTATATTAAAAAAATATTTTAATACGTATTTAAAAATAGGGAAATGTATAGGTTTTTCCCTAAAGAGGTTATTAAACTAATAAACCTACGATACGGTTTAAAGTAAGCCGGTATTACTTAACAGAAAGAAATAAAAAATAATAATTATAAAACAAGGCTTTTATTCGTTAACTTCTAACGATACGATATATTATAACCCCAAAATAAGAAACGTTATCGCCTTATACAAAGATAACTTCTTATTTTACGGCCTTAACAGGTAATATCTTCAGGATATTATTAAAATGATTATTAAAAACGTCGCAGTTAAGGATTTTGGTAATACGAACTAATACCTAAACGTATAAATTATCCGTTTCTTACTAACGGGAAATATTAGGTTAGATTAATAACAATATTTTAAAAAATTATTAAAATTAATTAACTTGAACTAAATAAGAAAGAAATTTATATTTTTTATTTAAAATTACTTAAAGTACGTTATAAAATATAACGGCATAATTAACCAAAAAAAAGTTTAAATATATAAACCTAATAAAGAAATTTAATTTTTCGAATTATATTAATAAACTAATAAAATAGTGCAGGGTTTAGGGACTTAGCTTCAGGCTAAGTTAATCAGTCCTACTTAGCTCTGAGGGTATTTCTAGGAGCTCTTTTTCTTCGAGCGCAACCACGCTGTTATATATATAGTCGACAATCTTCTTCTACCGTTTTAATACCGATCAATACAGATTCGCGTTATCTTGTATATTGCTCCAACCATGCTCTCGCCCGTAACGTTTTTATTGAATATCTATTAATTAGGACTAAGTCTCCCCGACCTAATTTATTAAATACAACGTTTATAACGTTAATTAAAGTAAAGTTCATATATAATCCATTACCTAAATATAAGAAATATATTAAAAAACTACCGAGAAACCTAAACGGTATATTAAATATATCTTGTCGAGACCGGAAGCTATGAAAAAATTATTTATACTATAAGTATAACAACTTAAAATTATTCGAAATAATAGATATAAGGTTTATAAATCATTATAAATTAACAAAATCTATAACAAAATCTATATTTTTTATAATTAAAGGGTTTATTTTATAAATTTTAATAATATAAGATATTATTATTAAATATATTACGGAAATAAAATACGTAAAAATAAAAGTAATAACTATAAAAATATCTAAAATTAATTTTTTTAATAAAGTAAATGCATATATTTCAAAGTCCTATTCCTATTTTAAAAAATAATATAAATACGTTTAAATAAGTAAAAAAATGCAGATAATACGAAAAAAACGTTATATTCGAATTAAATATTATTACGTATATTCAAAAATCCGAAAAGAAAACATAAACTTCTAATATATAAAAAGCAAAAATAATCCTGCCGACGGATTTAAAAAATTATTTAATAAAGTAAATTTCGAACGGTTTATAATTAACTTAAAACTTAAAAAATATAAAAAAAAGATTAAAAAATATTTAAGATTTAATTAAAACAATGAATAAAAAATAATTCCGATAAGTTCCTTTTATACGGGAAAAAGGACGTTCTTTTCTTGAAACGTATTTTTCGTTATTAAAAATAATAATTATAATATTTTTCTTACGATTACCCGAAAATATCCGTTAATTTATTAGTTTTAAAAGTTTAACTTTTTAGAAAATTATTTATTTATACGTATTTATAAACCTATTACGTTAGTTTTTACTTAAAAACGTTAATATTTTATATATAATCTATAATTAATGAATATTTTTTAATTAATCGAAATCTTTTTTTATTTAATAAGGTTTTATAAAAAGAAACTTAAAAAATAAAACCGATTTTTAAAGTTATAAAATTTTTAACGTAATAAATTAACGTATATAAAACGTTTTTTTATATTAACGCTTAACCTAGTTCGAAATATTTCGGAAGAAATAGGCCCCGTATTCCGAAACGACCGCGTAAAAATAGTAAAACGAAAAAGCCGTTTTTTTAATATAACGGTTAATTACGTAACCTTATTTTTAATAAAAATAATAAAAATAAGGTTTAAATCCTATATAAATGAAAAATTTTAATAAATTTTTTTAAAGTTTTAGATTTAATTTTAAAAAAGATTACGGAAATAAAGTTACTTAATATAAATGGGCGTAGCGGTAATTAGTACTTTTAGGTGCTTACGGTTAGTACGTTTAGGTTATAGATATTGCTTAAGATAACCTTTATCCAGGAATTATCTTTTATATAGCTAAACGTATATATAAGGGTAATTGCCCCTAGATTTCTTTAGTTTTTCCTAGAATAACTATGCGCATTTTACCAGATTCCTACATTTTATTACTATGACTGCTAATATATAATAGTTAAATAAATTAATTTAAAATATACCTGATTTTTTATAGTTTTATAATTTTATAAGTGTTATATTAATACGTATATTATATACAGGCTTACCTTAAATATAGTATTTCCCTTTCTCTTAGTTTAAAGCTTTTTATAACACTTATTTTAAGCTTTTATTAACTGTAATTATTTTTAATTATTTTTATTACTGCGCCAAGATTTCTAAATAAGTAAACTCAGTTAATTTTTAAGCATATAAATAAAATAATAAGCTAACGGATGTAAAGAGAATGTTAAAAAAGAAGGCTTTTATATATATATAAATTATATATTTTATAGAGGATATAATTAGGGTTTTAGTTTTAACTTAGTTTGAATTTATATATTTATCTTAATACGGTAATATTACGATTGCTTTTTAAAAAAGGCTTCGATTTTAAAGATTTAATTAATTGTAATATTCTTATAATAACTTTATATTAATATTTTTAAGTAAATATTTACGTTATAAAGAAATAGTAAGTCTCGATTTATTCTCCGATATAACATAAATAATTATACCTTTTTTAATATACGACTAATCTAAAGAAATACTAACAGTATATTTCTTATAATAATTATAATAAAATTTGATTATTATTTTATAATTTATATTACTATATAAATAATAAAAAGAAATTGATAAAATAAAATATTTATATTAAATCGGAGACTATTAATGTGTAAAATTAAATAGTAATAAAGTTATTAAGTTTTACTAGTTTACTAATCGTATTTATAGCATTACTCTTTTTTAATTTAAATATTATATATATTTCTTATTTGTACTAATTCACTTGTATAATAAGTTAACGTTATGATTATATGTAATAAAAAGAGATCTATCCGTTTTTTACAATTTAAGCGTTTATATATAATATTATTAAATATATAACGAAAGGTACTAATACGTTATAATTTAAAAGAATTTTAAACTTTCCCGCTTACTTAAGTTAAGAATTCTTATTTAATATAGAATGTAGAAAAACATTTAACTAATTAAATATTTCCGTTATAATTTCAAATAATTATAAACGTATTAGAAATGACTTTTACCGTTTTTAATTATAAAAAGATTAACGAACAGTTCTTTATAAATAAAGAATGTTTATTCTCTTTTAAACTTTCGAATTTCGTTAGTTTTCTTATATTAAAGTAAATACTAGGCGTAGAAAATAAAGATTTAGTAAGAAACAGCGTTAATAATATTATTACGTTTAATTAACTCGGCGATAAATTACGACGTAAATTTCTTATATGTAGTTTATATAATAGTTTAAATATCAGTTTATATCTACTAAGCGTTAATTAAAGTTTTTAAAAAGATAACGTTAATAGAATTATAACGATAAAAGCTCGATAAAAAGGTTAATTAATAACCGAGACTATATAGTAAATAAAGTAATTTAAGTATAAAAAAGGGTCATAAGAGCTTGAAAGTAGAAATATAAGTTAAAAGAAATATTTAAAGATAATTAATACACGGTATACATTATCGTAAAGTTAAATCATTTTATTATTATTACTTATATTAAGAATTAACTTACTTCATAAACTTAATAGTGAATTTCGGCGCGTAAAATTATACATAAATAAAGCTACTTTAATGTTTAACTTTATAAATAAAATAATAAGCTACAGAATATAAAAAAGATTGAAAAAATAACATATATATAAGAAGTATAATTTATAGAAAATATAACAAATTCCCTAGCTTTAATCTTAGTTTACATTATAAATTCGTCTTACTACCGTAATAATATTCTTTAATTATATAAACTTTTCATTTTTTAATAATATATATTCCTTTTTTTAAAAGGATATATGTTTAATTCTTTAATATTTATTAAAAACGTAATTTATGATATTAAAATAGCTTTTATAAAATAAGTAATAATACGACGCTAAATAAAAAAATAAAAAAGTAGTAATTTTAGGCTAACTAAACTTTAAGGACTTACAACTACTTGATAAAAGCTAGGAATATATAGCGTTTTAACTATTTCTTTTTTTAACTAGGGCGTTCCGATTTAATTTTTAATTAAGACGTCGTAAAGCTTATAATAAAACCTTTATGTTTTAAAGTTTTTACTATATAGTGTGACGGCACGTAGGGCTCGGCGATTAAAGCAGATTCCCATTTGCTATGTAAAATCTAAGCTAAAGAAAAAAGGAAAAACAAAATAATCCTTGCAGCTTAGTAAGCTAAAAATAATATAGGCTAGGGCTAAGATTAGCCCGACTAATATATAAACCACTCCAGGTACGTACCATAATATCACCCTCCCGCCGGAAAAAAGCTCGTTCCGAATTTTCGAAAAACAAATTTAAGTTATTCGGCCGGAGCTCGAATTTAATCGTTTTCTAAGCAAAAAAGAAATGCCCTCGAATTTACGCATTTTACCATTACGTTATTAGCCTTCCGTATTTAAAAATAAAGCCAAATTCGCTTTATACGATTAATTACCTATCGTACCGTTAAAAGTTATTATATATAACCGTTATCCGGTTTTTTAATTACGCTTTTATTTTTAAGTTATTTAATTCCGTTACGGATATAGTATTATTAAAATATAAAAGATCGAATTTATCGTATTTCGTACTCTTCTGTTAATTTTTAAAATATTTAAGTAATCCCCGTTATTTTAAATTATGGTCGTAATACTTTTAAACGTTATAAAATTATGTTTAAAACCTTTTATATTATATTATTCGGAATTTGAATTTTTTTTATTATACTTAATATTAAAATTTATTTTAATATACTTTAAATAACTCTATTTTATCGATTTTTTATTTCTTTTTACTATTAATATTAATTTCCTTAACGTCCGGGTTTTCCGGGGCTTATCCGAATTTAAAGTTATTCGTGTATTTTCGTAATTTATCAGCGTAAAAGGTTTTAACAAATAAACATATTTATTTATTAATTTAATTTTATAATACTTTCGAAATATAAAATAATCGAATTTATTATTTAAGTAATCCGTAAATATTTTTTGTTTTTAAATATATAAACGCAGTTCCCGAAACCGAAATCACGTTTATAACGGTATCGGTTTACTTATATATATATCCGTTCCTATAACCTAGTTAAAATCATCTTAACCGTATTTTAATATTTTTATAACAGTTTAATAATTTATTACGTATTTAATGGGTTAAATTATTTTAAATTTAATAATACGTACGTTTTAATTAAATAACTAAAATATAAAAAAACCGTATTTAATATTATATAAGTTTAACATTATAAATTCGTAAAAAATTAATATTTATATAATATTTATAACAGTTATAACTAAAAATTAATAATTTTAATAATAATTATGAAAAAAACGAACATATTAATTAATATATATATTTATAATTTGGGTTAATTTTACGGTTTATAAAATAATCCGCGAATAATAATTTCTTTTTAATTTCTAGGAATTTAAAAAGATTATAGGTAAAATCGGTAATAAATTAAAATAAACCGTAAAGGCAGTAAAAACTATTGTAATATATCAAAATAACGGTCTTAATAATAACCGACTTGATATATAATATATTTTAAATCCGTTTATTTAAACGATATATTATAATTTCTATATTATTCTTATTATATTTATCTCTAATTATTAACTTCAAATCTATAATAAAATATTATTATGTCCGTAAAAGGATAACTAATAATTATACTCATCCCGGTATTTTATCTGTCGAGTTTTTCGACCTTTTATAAAAGCAATTATTAACGAAACGGATTACGTTTAAACCTTATCCCGGTAATTAATAATAGTGAATTATTAATTTTCGCGTTTTATATTTATCGAAATAACTGGTAATTAAATGGTAATATATTTCGATTAATAATTATATTTTAAAGTTATATTCCTTTAATATAATTCATTATTTTTTAAAAATCATTAAATAACCGTTTAGCGATTATTGGGTTTTGTCGATATATATTTTCTTAACCTTTTTTTATAAACTTTTAATTAAAAACTTATTACGTTAATTTTTGATAAATTATTAATTAAATCTTATTTTAATATATTAGGCCATTATTCTCCCTTATTTAAAACGTATAAATATACCTAATATATAATTACTTTTCGAAATTAGACTAAAATCCGTATTATCTTATATATAATTAATATTTAAAAATCCCAGGATTTATTAAAATAAGATTATAATTTAATATATATCCCGCTTTACTTTTTACGTTTTTAAATTTTCGGTCTTCCGAGATAAAATATTAACTATTATATTTTCATATTTTAATACATAATTATAAAATAATATTATAATAATAATTCGGTTTATTCCCTTTAACGAGAATTTAATAAACGTTTAATATTTAAATATTTTAAGGTTTAATAATTAATAACAATAATAAATAACCATACGTTTTATAAATTTATTAATTCCGGGCGTTAATATTATAAAACGGGTATTATTATTAATAACTTTTTATTATAAATCCCGTAATTATATTTAACGTATCCGTTTCTACTTTAATTTCGAAATTATATAAAAAAAAATCGAAATATAAAAACAGTAATAAAACAATTTCGAGATTTTTCGAAAATGTTTTTTCGGTTACAAGTTATATAAAAAATCTTATCCTTTTTAATAACAGTAATTAAAAAACGGACAATTTTAGTATAATCTTTAATAAACTTTTTTATTCCGTAATAATTTCTACCTTTACGGGATTTACGGTAATATCGTTTATATTAATAATAATAACTAAATATTTCGTCCGTATAATATATAATTTATATTTAATAAAATTAATTTATAACCTATATCATTATAATTTATTTAAAACCTTATTACTATATTAGATATAATCCTTTATATTTTCGGAATAAATTATAATATTATATATATATATACGGCCTAATGGCTTAGTGGTCGCGAGCCTGGGTGTCTTTTTCAATTGCGACAGGCTTGGGTACCCTGTTGCGGTTGGGCGCAAAAGACAGTTGGTTTAAATCCAGCTTGGGCCGCCGTTTTTTTAGGTGACGCCAGCTTAAAGGAGTTAGATTATGGGGTTTCGGTTCTGCCACCGTATCGGCGACAATTAAGGGGTGGCTGGGAACTAGTTACGATTGGGGGCGCTAGGAACCAATTAATTAATCGGGTGTATTTATCGTTAGTTGCCGTGTTATATAACCCGCATTACGTTTTTCCGGCCCTTAGCTAAGAAGGGACGGTTTTTAGGGGGTGCTTCCCGGTTGTATCGTGTAATTCTTTGTATATATATATAATAAACGGATTAGCTTATATATATATAACTAAATACCTTAATGGCATATTACCTTATATATATATATATATTATTAAAATTAATTAAATATTTAAATAAAATATTATTAATAATACGTTAAAATATTAACTGTTCGTTAATTAAACCGAATAATAATATTTAATCTTTATAAACCTTATATTTCGTACCGAACATTTTAAATTTTTTGTTTTCCGGTTTTATTTAAACGCGGTAAAATATTTGGTAAATATTGATTTTTATATTTATCTTAATTTTCAAAATTTTTATTAAAGTTTTTTAATTAAAAATAAAGAAATTCGATTTTTTTACGTAATAACGTTTAATTTTTAATAATTTATATAAAAGCGAAAACCTGAATTAAGCTTTTTAATAAATAAAAGAAATACGGTTTAAATAATTTAATTTAAGTTAATAAATCTTATTTAAAAATGTTTAACGATAGATTTTTTTACGTTTTTAACTTTTTAATAATATTTTATATAAAAAGTTATATTTTAATTTTTCGAAATAACCGTTAATTTAAATTTTATAATTAATTTTAAATCTTAAAAAAAATATATTATCGGATTTAATTTTATTAAAAACGGTTAAATATTTGTAATATATTTTAAATATAAATTTTCAAACGTATTTCCGTAATTTTTTTTCGTCCTTTAATAATAACGTTTTATTTTATATTAAAAATAAAAAACGGAATTTTTATTAACGTCCGGCTTTAAATATAAAATTTTAAAGTTAATAATACGTTAATAAATTTAATTATTTACTTATTAAATTTACGTATTCGGTAAAATTTAAAACTTATAAATATTTTTAATTTTAAATATATTATAACTTTTTTAATAAACTTGATATTATATAATAAATAACCGTTTATATCTGTAATACCGAATATAAATTAAATAATTAATAATAATAATAATTTTTTACGAAAAATTTATTATAAAAAATTAAAATATATTTTGTTGTTAAATTTTTTAATTAATTCCTTTAAAAATTATTTTTTTAAAATTTGTATTTTTTTTTAGTTTTTTGTATTTTAATTTAATTTTACTAAATTAAATTTAAACGTTATATAACGTACAATAATAACGTTAATTTTAAATATCGTTTTTTAAAAATCTAAATATAATTAATAAACTTTTAAATAAATTCGTATAAAAAAGCTTTTTTATATTATCGGAAATATCGATTTTTTATAATATATTATTTAATTTAATTTTAAATAAATTAAGATAATTATGGTTTTATCGATTATTAAAGTTATTATTATTATTTACGGAAGTTAAAGTTGTAGAACTGGTAAAAGGTCGTAAAGTAACCATTTTATACGGAATTAATATTTCCTAAGTTATTACTTTCCAAAAGATTCCCCCTGCCGAACTAGGTAAAAAGCGTAAAGTTTATAAAGGTTGAAACTTGTCGGCATTACTATGACGGCTAGGCTAATTAATTAACTATTAAATTAAATCGTACGATTTATGTTAATAATCGTATTGTAAAAATTTAAATAACGAAAATAATTTAATTACGTTTGGTAATACTAAGGGTATTTTAGATAATTAAGTTATATTACAAACTGTCGTTATTTAAGCTATAAAACTAATAAGCATATATATTTTTTATGAAAACCTGGATTTTTTATAAATTTTATCGTTTTTTTAAATTTAAAGAATATTAAATTTATACGGATTTTATTAAATCTTTCGAATAAAAGAGATTTAAATTACGTAACTTAATTTACTTAAGTTTTGTTTCGGTTTACTGGGACCGTTTCCGGGATTTCCCTTTTGTTAAGTTATAATACGATTTCGCCTTTTTTAAAATTTTTATTTTTAAAATTTTTTTTTTTTTTTGGTAAATTAATTTTTTTATTATAAATAATTATGTTATTAATCGTAAATTCCGTAATCGTCCAAATTAAAAAAAAAGCTTTAAATCCTTAATTACTTATATTATAAAATTCGGTTTTAAAGTAATATTTTATACGTTATGTTTTAAAAAAAAACGAAATATTAAATAATAAAAAAGATTTATCGTTATAGCAAATATATTAAATATCGTTGTCGCTATAATAGGTCCGGTATTTTTATTAATTTTTTTCGTTGTATTAATAAAAAAAAATCGTTTAAACAGTAAAGAAGCTATAACGGAAAAAACTTTATTACGTTTTTAATATAAGTTAAAGGAAAATTTTATACGTATATAACGCAATATTAACGAAACTATTGGTTATTTTTTTTGTTTTTGCCGTTAAAAACGATTTTTTTACGTTTAAAAGATAAAAATTATCGGTTACGGTTTTTAATTTATAAATAAAGTGGAAAATTAGGAACGGTTAAAGGTAAACGTTTCGTTTTTTATTTAAGTTCCCGTTTAAAATAATTGGTTTATTCTTAAAACGCCCGGCTGGCCGTTTTTGGATAATATGGACTGGAATTCTTTTAATATCGGCAACTCCGGTATTATCGGTAAAAGTTTTTTAATAAATGCTGGGCGTTAGTAAGGTTCTTTACGGGTTCCTAGGTATTTTCGGAATTTAGGTAGTTTTTTTATTTAATTAAATACTAAGTAAATTCTTTTTTTCGTATATTTAAAACTTTTTTTGTTTTATAGGTTAATAATTTTTTTTTTTTTTGCCTTTTTTTCGTATTTGATATTAACCTTAATAATATCCGTTACTAACTTAAGTAAAAAAATATAAAAGACTAAATAAAATTTAATATTAAGTAGTAATTCTAATTAATAATTATTTTTTAAGATTTTTTTGGCGATTTTGTATAGGCCGATATATTTAAAATCTAGTTTTTGGTTTAAGCGTTTAATTTTAATGTTTTTAATAACTAAATAAATTATTTCCTTTTCCGAAAAAATTAGTTTTTTTAATTTTTTCTGGTTGTAATATTTATTTATTTATTTACGTATAAATTAAAATTTTGTTTTTTTTTAATATAATTATTTAAGTTATTTTAAGGTAAAAATTATTTTGATATTAATTAATTTTTTATTTTATATTTCCTTATAAATTTTTAAAATAAAAATAAAATTGGTAATTATTGGAATTATTTTGCTATTATTATAGTAATTGGTATTATAAGTTCGTTATATAATAAGTAACTTTTTAATTTAATTGTTTTGTTTATAATTAATATAATATCGTAAGTATATTTTTAACGTTTGGTTAATTTTTTCCGTTTATTTATTTATTTATAATTTCAAAACATTTAATAATTTATAATTTAAGTTAAATTATATTATTAAATTTTGTCAAAATTTTAAAATAAAAATTATACTTTTATTTAAAATAATTTTTGCTAATAATTTATATACGTTATATATATATTAAAAAAAATATATATTATTTATTTAACGTTTATATCCTTATTATAAAGTAAAAAATAAAAAAAAAATTTAAATTAATTAATGATTATAAAAATATTATCGTAATATATATTTATAACTGGGTTTTTTAATAAAAGAAACTTCGTAATAAAGTTAAATATAATTAAGTTTTATAATTATTTAACAACTGGTAATAATTATAATTTTTCGTAAGGTTTATATCGTTTAGTTTTCGTTTTAATGCAGATATTATATTATTATATAATTTTCTAAACAATTAATTTTATTTTAGGAAAATAATATATTCGTTATAAACGTTTTAAAGTTTTGTAAATTTCTGGATATCCGTATAATTAATATTCATGTATTTTTCGTATTAAGTTTTCTTAATATTTCCTTAATATATAGGTTTTATCTATTTTTTGATTATTAAGTAAATTGTTATAATATTATTGTATTTTTTTGTATATATTTAGTATAAATATTTTAATAATATTAATATGTCGTTATTATAAATATTTTTCTAACGTCTAGTTGAATATAGTTTTTTATATTTTTACCTTAAATTTTTCAAATCTGGTCGTTTATTAAAAGTATTTATTTTATTATTTTCCGATTTTTTGTGATAGATAATAACGTAATCGAACTTTAAAAGATATTTTACGTAACGTAATTATCGTTCGATTAGTTTTTTCGTAATTGCGAAATAAAAAATATTTTTATAATTTGTATATATCTTTACTTAATACTGGTTTTTTTTAAAATATTGTTTAAACTTTTTGAAAATTTTAATAATAATTAAAAACTTTTTATTATAAATAAAATAATTAAATTTAATACCGTATAATTTGTAAAAGTAAAAAGTAATAAAGTATAATTTTCCCTTATCGTTTTGTTAATAAATTACCATTTTTAAAACGAAATTTAAAATATCGGTTTCGAATTTTACTAGTTTATTTAGATTATATATTATTAAAACGGATTTATTAATAAAAACGTTTTTAAACTGTTAAAAGGCTTTTTTTACAGTTAAGGCTTATACGAATCGTCGGTTTTTCTTAATAAATTCCGTTAATAATATTACGATTTTGCTAAAATATCATATAAATTATCGGTAATAATTGGCGAATCTAAGGAATACTTGTATTTCCGTAATATTAATAAGTATTTTCGAATCCTGGATTACGGTAATCTTTTTAGGATTTATTTTAATATATCTTAAAGTAATAATATATTCTAAATATTCGATTTTTTAAATATAAAAAGCATTTTTTTTTATATTAACTAAAAAATTAACGTTTTGTAAAGTTTATAAAACCTTATAAACGTATCCCGTATATTCTTTTTTTGTTTTTAAATAAATAAGGATATCGTGGAAGTAATACATAATAAAAATGTTAAAATACTTTCGGAATATATAATTAATTATTTGTTAAAAAGTTACGGGTACGTTCGTAAATCCGAAAAATATAACGAAGTATTTAAATAATTCGTATTTTATTTTAAAAGTTATTTTTTATTCATTTTTTAATTTGATTCGAATTTAATTATACTTTTTTCGTAAATTTAAGGCCGTAAACCATTTAATATTTCGTACTCGGTTTTTAATTTCGGTAATTAAAAGTAATAATATTTTGTTTTTAATAATAATATCGTTAAGTTATCGATAATTAATAATAAATCGTAATTTCCCGTTTCTCCGTAAAACGAAAAATATTAGGTATTTTGCCGATAATTTAAAATGTCATATATATCCTTTCCATAATTTATTTTCCAAATAATTGCGAAAAACGTATAATTTTGCTTTATTTAAATTGTAAATAAAATAAAAAGCAATTATTTTGCCGTTTTTAAAAATTATCTTATAATTTTATTTATCATACTATAGTAATTTCTTATTAAGCTTTTCCCGGAAAAGTTTTTCGTATTTATAATACCGTAATAATATTTTTATTATTTATTCTGGTAATTTCTCGGGTTATATTTCTAAATTATCGTTTATTTATTAAAATTATACTTTAAAATTTGTAATAACGCGCCGTAATTTTTTATTACGCCCTTTATTTTAAATATATTTTATTTTTTTAAGTAATAAGGTTTTTATCATGTCCTTATACCTATATTCTTCTTTTTTTTCGATCGAATATTAAGATTTCGTATGGTTTATATTTTGTTCTACGTTAAAAAACGAACGGAAGTTTATTTAATTAATTTCCCAATCGATTAAAAGGTTATACTAACGTAATTATAGTTTTTTTAAAATTATATCCTATTTATTTAATAAAATAATATCAAAATTAATAACCTATTTTCTTTTTTTAATAAAGGTTTTAAAGTAATTAATTTCGCGTTTAACGTTTTTATTATCGTAAGTAAATTTTTAATTTTCGGTATTTTCGACTTTATGAAAATAACTTTTTTTTTTCCATAATAACTTTAATTAATTTATTATTTCCGGATTAATGTAATTGGCAATTGTTACTTTATAATTTATTATTACGGTATATTAATTTTTTTTAATTCGTATTTATACGGTAATAACGTTATTATTAATAATTCCGATCGTTACGTTTAAAACTTTTTTGAAATATAGTAATTTAACTTTTTTTCCTTCGTCCGTTTACGGTTTTTTTACAGGTAACGCTACTTTTTTAAAATCCGTAAAAGTTCTCGTAATGTTTTTTTGTCCCGATTATTTTATATTCGGAATTTTTTTAGTTATTTTTCTATACGCATTACTTATTTTTGTAACTATTTAATTTGTTGTTATATATTTAATCGTTTATAAATTTATTTTACAAAAATTTCCATTATTTTTTCGTTTGGCAGTATTATTTACGAATTATCGTTTTCCTATTAGTCGGCGTATTCCTTTTTATCTTTTAAGTTCTATTAATCTTTTTTTAATAAATCTTTTAATTTCTTTTTTAATTACTTTTTTATCTTTTAGGTCGGTAATAAATATTAACTAAATACCTAAATCGGTAATAATTCGTTAATAATATTTTTTTACCGTTTTTTAAATTAATTTTTTTTTCGTTTAATAATTATATTATCCGAAATAACAGAAAAGGTTTTTCTGTAAATATAATTTTTTAAGTAACTAACTTTATAAAGCTACCTTTTAATCGATTTCGTTTTAGTTTACGAACGATCGTAAATATTGATATTATTGTTAATTATTTTTATTAACTTTTCTTTGTTATTTAAAGTTAAATTTTTACTGGTATATTCGAATTATATACTAATAAATTACTTTTTTTTATTTTTAATAAAATTAGTATTTAAGTTTGTTATAATAAACTATATAAATTTTCTTATATTGCTTTAATTTTCCTAAGTACAAATTTTTTTTTTACTTATAATATTATTATAACTATTTTCGTAAAATTAATTAATTTTTTTTTTGTTATTTCCTTTATTAAAACTGGGTAAATAGTTTCTTTTTAATAAAAGTTTTTTATTTTAAATTATCTTTATAGTAATATATTACCGTATACCGTAATTAAATTATATTAATCGATTTTTTGTTATTTTTTTTATCGTTATATTATTATCTTTCGGGTATTAAGTTCCAGTTATTTTGTCGAAGTTTTTTGGGTACTTTATATTAAAAAACCTTATATTCCGTTTTTTTACAGTTATAATATTTAAACTAAGGTTAATTTTGTTACCGGACCGTTTCGATTTTTATAAGGCCCGGTTAAGTCCCGTAAAAAATAAAAAATATAATACGTCCGTTTTTTTGGCTAGGTTTGTTAAATTTGCGTTATAAAATATATTAGTTTTTTTTTATCGTTTTTCGAATTATCGATTATCGATTTTTACCGTTTCGGTAATATACTTATTTAATAAAATTAGTTATTTTAATTTAATTATTTTATTTTTAATATCGTTTTTTAGTTTTTTATAAAATATATTAATTAAAATATTATTTTTTTTGTTTATTTATCCCATTTTAACAATTAAATTTCGGAACTTTATTACGCACTTAAACGGTAATCCTTTTTATCGTAATTGTAAAATTTTTAATATAATAATACGTTTTTTATCGAAGTTATTAAAATTAGTTTTCAGTTTTTTTTAAAGTTAAAATAATTAACGAAAAGTTTTTTAATAAATATCTTTATATTGTTTTCTAGTTTTTCCAAGTAATCCCTTATAATTAATTTGAATTAATTAAATACGTTCCCGGTAAGAAATATTATAACGGTAAAAATTATGTTTTCCGGATTATTAAACGTTAAAAACCGTAAATATATTCGTATTTAAATAAGAAAGTTTTAACCGTTAATTTTTCCGTCGTAAGGTTAAAATTTTTTAGCTTTAATTTTCGAAATATTAAAGTTTTTTTTCGTCGTTTTTTTAAGTTATAAAATTTCCGCCTTTAATTTTTTAAATTTGTTTTAAAATTACTGGTTAACGGTAAATTTTTTAATATTAAAAATTATTTCGACAATTCGGATAATTACTTAAAGTTTAATAATACTATTAAATAAAAACTTATAATATATAATAGCTAGATTAATTAATTAATTATTAAATTAAATTATACGGTTTATATTAATAATTATATTATAAAAATTTAAATAACAAAATTAATTTAATTACGTTTAATAATATTAAAGGTATTTTGAGTAATTAAGTTATATTATAAGTTATTATTATCTAAGTTATAAAATTAATAAACGTATATATTTTTTATAAAAACTTGGATTTTTTATAAATTTTATCGTTTTCCTAAATCTAAAAAGTATTAGATTTATACGGATTTAATTGGATTTTTCGAATAAAAAAGATTTAAATTATGTAATTTAATTTACTTAAATCCTGTTTTGGTTTATTAAAACCGTTTCCGGGATTTCCCTTTTATTAAATCGTAATAATTACGTCATAGTTAGTTTTAGGATAAGGTTTTTCGTAACCGTAACGTATAATTTATTATTATTATAAAAACTATTAATAATTATTATATTCGAAAATATAAAATAAAGTATTTATCGTATTAATTATTAATATAATTATTTCGTATTTTTAATTTAGCCTGGATAAGATGGCTTAAACCTAACGACCTTATAATATTATTTACGGGTATTTTATTAATAATTTTATTTCGTTTAAAACCGTTTTAACCCTTCCGATAACTTTCGGATATTTCTTGATTTAATTTATATATCTTTTTTAATTTATAAATTAAAACGATTTCGGCGGTTAACTAAATATATTAGTAAAAGTTAACGTAATTTATAGCTTTTATAACATCCGGGTTTCGCATTACGTTTTTCCGGCCCTTGGTTAAAAAAGGACAGTTTTTAAAAGGTGCTTTCCGGTTGCATCGTATAATCCCTTATATATGTATATAATAAATAAATCAACTTCCTATACAGCTAGCTAAATACCTTAATAACACTTTACTTTATATAATATCCGGGTTTTTAATTTCTATTTTCATATTTCTTTATCGCGTTAATATTATTTAACTAAGCGAATATACTTATGTTAAAAAACCGTATAATTATTGCCGGTTTTGATTTTAAAACTGCGTAATTTGTATTTAATTTTTTTAAAACGATTAAAATTAACGTATTTCCGATAAAAATAAGTGATAAAAACTTTAAACGTATTAATTTAATCCTGATAATAAAGTTAAAACTAAAATAAAATATTATTTAATAATTTTTTCTTTAAATAAAATCTAATTTTTATTAATTTAACTTTATCGTTTACGAAATAATATACGTTAATTATTAATTTATTTTTTATTTATTAAAACTAATTTTTAAATAATATAATATTTTTTTCTTTGTTAACGTAATAATTAAAAATATTATATTTATTATTTTTTCCATCGGAAATTAAAACTTTAATATTTATATTAATTATACGTAATTATTTATTTATAATATTAATTTCCGTTTATATAGCGTTTAATTATTATGATTTATTTTTATATATTATAAAAATCATAATTATATTGTTATTATATTAAAAAAATTTATATTTAATTTATTTAATAAAAAAGTTATTTAATTCGTTTAAACATTAAACTTAATCGAAAAAAAATAAATACGTTACTTTCGATATTTTTTCTTATCGTAATAAGTTTTTTAGTTTATTATTTAACAGTTAAATTTGTTAAAATTCGGATTTTAAATTCCGTAAAAACAGTTTAACAGTATTTTTCGATTATTTTAATAATCTTTTTATTGTTATTAATACCGTTTTAATTCGGTTAAACCTTACGGTTTTTGTTCGATAAAAATTTAAAGGAAAAAAAAGTTTTATTTTTTTTCCGTAAAATTCCCTTAACTCGTTTTTTTTTTTTACTAAATTATTTATTAAATCGAACTGTAAAGCGATAAATTTTTATTCTTTTATTATTAAGGTTCTTTATTTTAAATTTTCGTAAATCGATCTTAAGAAAATAATAATTTTCCTAATTACCCGCATAATTTCGTTTATTATATTTTTCCGTAATATAATTATAAATTTAAAATTTTAACGGATAATATTAAACTTATTTAATTAACGGCAAAAATTAGTTCTTAAGGTTTTATCGTCTTTAAATTAAATTTTAACGACGGTTTTCTAGTCGAAATAAACTTTTTTTCGAGCTTACTATATAATAATAACGGCTTTTTCTATAAAGTGTATTATTATAATAATATTTGTAAATTAGTAATTTTAATTAATTCGGGTTATTGTAATATATTATTATAACGCGAATTTTATTTAAATTCGAAATAACTTATTTAAATAATTATAATAATAACGGGTTAATTCGTATTAGGAAAAATAATTAAAAAATTATTAAGTTTTTTTAAGTAAGTAAATAATAACTTTAAATTATATTATAGTACGTAAAGCTCGGCGATTAAAGCAAATTTTTACTTATTATGTAAAATTTAAAATATAAAAAAAAAGAAAAAAAATAATTTTTATAATTTAATAAGTTAAAAATAATATAAGCTAGGGTTAAGGTTGGCCTTATTAATATATAGATTATTTTAAGTACGTATTATAATATATAAGGATTTTATTACGTATTGTAAATATATTATGTAATTGTTATATTAATAACTTGTTATATAAAATTAATTTAACGATTAAACTTTATATCGATTTATTTTTAATTTTTTTTAATTTATACTGGCCTTTTTAAAAATCGAATTTTAATTTTTTTTTAACGTATTAAGGTACGAATTAATAAATATATTTATATTAAAACTTAACATAATATAGAAAATATAAAATAATAATATTAGTTATAAAATTAAAAAATTAATAATATTAATTTTAATAAAGGTTTAAATATTTAAATATATTTTAAATAAGTTAAATATATATTATTTTTTTTTTTAATAAAAGTTTTTATATAAATATCGTAAGATGTAAAAGCTTAATAATTGCGAACTTGGATGTTTTTTTAATTACGATAAGCTTAAGTACCCTATTACGATTAATCGCAAAAAATAAGAGATTTGTTATTTATGTTATGTCCCTTTTGTTATTCGTACTATATACCCCACTTTTTAACTAACATATATCTGGTATACCTATTAATTTCCATTTAATTCCCCTTTTAAAACCCCGTTTTATTTAAAAATAAAAAAATATAATTTATTATAATAAATTCTGTATATTATATATTTTTATATGTATTATGATAATATTTCGTAAAATAATAATATAATTTAATTAATATATTACCGAAATTAATGTTTTTATAATAATTTTAGTAAAATATCGAAAATCCTATATAAAAATTAATAGTAATTATATAAATTATATCGGTTATTATTAAATTAAATATTTATACGTTATATTCCAGTTCGAAATAATTAATTACGTATTAAGGACGGGTACGTAATACTAATAAATTTTTATTAATAGTATTTAAAATTTAAAATATTTATATCGGTTAAAATTATCGTTATTTTAAATATTATAAACGATGTTATAAACGTCGTTACAGGTATAAATATTATTATTTTTTACGTATTATTTCGTCCGTTAATTTTTTTACGTTTATTACGTTTATTACGGTAATATATAACTTTATTATTATAATTTCAGCTATATTTTTTTATTATAATTAATTATAATTTCGTAAAAAATGTAAATAACGTATTACCTTAAATGTTACCCCGGATTAATAATATAATTATATTGTAATATATCCGTTACGAAATTTAAAGTATAATATTCCTTTTTAACTTTTCGATAAATTATTATTATAAACGTTTACGATAAAATAATTTATAATAATTTCGGTATATATAAATTCATCGGGTTTTTAAATGAAAAAATTCGAATAAAATTATCGGAACGTTTTGAAAACGGTTATACGTTTAAATAACTAATAATTTGTAAATAAATAAATAAAAGTTTTCTTTAACTTATATAATATTAATTACGAATTTAAAAAAATAAAAATTATTAATTAAATTTCGTAATATATTAAATTACTTTTTATTATTATATATTAATAATTTTGTAATATAAAAAAATTTAATTATTAAATATATAATGTAAAATATATTATAAACGTATAATATATTATATTATGCGGTAATAATACCGATATATAACGGTAAAGGTTAAAATATAAATTTAATTTATATTAAAAAATATAATAACGCCCGGCAATATAATTTTATTAAAAAGTTAATAATTTTTTTCGAATAATGAAATATTACCGTTTTTAATTAATTATAACGAATTAAATTATGGCGGAATTAAATAACATAATTAATTATTATGTAATAAAATTATATTTTTTATTTACCGATTATTTTTATAAAAATTTTATTTATAATAAAAAATATTATTGCATTTTTTAAATAAATAATATTTAAGGAAATTAAAGTAAATTCCGTAAAAAAGATTTATTCGGGTTTTATAATTAAAATAACTTTTTTTTAAAAAAACGTAACCGTAGAATTAAATTAAATAAATAGATAAATTATGCTATCGGTTATTAAGCTTTATTAAACCCTAACCTTTTTATAAGTAACTTTAAACTGCTCAGTTATGCAAGCCCCTATTAACAACTATTCTTAACGGAATTTTGGACGGTTTTAGTAATCCGGAATAACCGGACAAATTATTGTTCGTAATTTTTTAATTTATATCGATTTAAAAGTTAAATTTCGACGTTTTTAAACTTGTTATCGTTATTATTTAATTTTAATAGTAATTTTTTTAAAAACCGGATATTTCTTAATATAAATTTACGTAAAAATTAATTATTTTTACCGTTTTAAATTAAATCGTATCCGAAAATTAAAAATAAAATCCGATTTTTTCGGAAAAGTTATTAATATTAATAAAAATATCGATATATTTTATTCCGCCGATTATTTTATTTAAATCGGGTAACTTAATTAAAACCGTTTCCATCGAAATTTCGGAAATACGGAATATTAAAACTTTATATTCGGATTTAGCCGGTATATTTTAGTTATTTTAATTAATAAAGGTTTAAAAAAATACCCTAAAATTAATTAAAATTAAAGGAGTTGTAAAATTAACGAAAAATTACAAAATAGCCATTTTATACGGATATAAAATTTACCGTAAAAAATTTAATATTTGCTAAAATATTTTTTAAAATTCCCTTTACTAAATTAATTAAAAAATATAAAGTTTATTAAGGTCGAAATTTATCGGTATTACGTAATAATTAGTTTCGAAATAAAGTTTTTCGTAATTAAGGTATAATATATTATTACCGTAAAAACTATTAATAATTATTTTATATTTTTAATTTAACTTAAATAATACGGCTTAAACCTAATAACCTTATATAATTAAAATAACGTAAAATAAAATAATTAACTTATTAATAATAAATAAAAAAGTATAACGTACTACATATATAAGCGAGAGATATATATGAGCGAGAGACTTTTTTCGCTATTCTAACTATTTATTTTTAATCGTTTATTTTTTAACATTAACGTTATGGAACGCCTTATAAAAGAAGCGAGAATGAACCTAGTTATTTAGGCTAAAAAACGAGATCCGAAAGTTAGTTATAAAAAGCTTAGTTTTATTTATGAAGTTTTATATTTTACTTTAGTATACCGTTTTAACGGTAAATACGCCCGAGCCGATATTATCCCTTTTTTGCAGAAATTGACGCCGACCGAAGAAAAATCGATTGTCGACCGAATTTTTAACTTAGATACGCGAACGTTTCCTGTCCGGCTTTAGTATGTTAAAGATATGGTTAATATATTGCTAACTTAGCGTGTTACGGAACGCGTCGGAATTAACTGGGCGTCGAACTTTGTTAAACGGTAAAAAAAATTCTAGATGCGTTTAAATCGGAAAATCGATTATTAACGGATTTTATCCGAAAATTTAGAAATATTTTGTAAATGGTTCGAACTTATTCGGGTTATAATCGTAAAATACGGTATTGCAAAAAAGGATATTTATAACTTTGACGAGACTGGATTTTTGATAAGGTTTTTTATGGTAACGGGTATAGTAATTACTAATGCCGAAAAACGTGGAAAATTTAGATAAACGTAATAAAGGAATAAAAAATGGGTTATAATTATTTAAGTTATTAATTTTTAAAATTAGGTTGTACCGTTATTTGTTATTATGGTAGGGAAAAATCATTTTAAGTTTTGGTATTGTAATAACCTATTATTAGTAACCGATTAGAAAATCGTATTAAATAATAATAACTGGATAATAAATAAATTAGGTTTAAAATGGATCCAGTATTTTAATAAATATATTTGGATGCGTACGAAAGGTTCGAAATATTTTTTTATCCTCGACGGTTACAAAAGCTATTATTCGATAAAATTCGAAAAATACTGCGTTAATTATAATATTATTACGCTTTATATACCCGCGCATTTTTCGTACCGGCTTTAACTTTTTAATATATCTTGTTTTTTTGTTTTAAAACGCGTTTATTTGCGGTATATCGAAAACCTAATACGACGTTATTATATTTATATTGCCAAAAAAGATTTTTTCGCCGGTTTTTACGACGCGTTTTAAGCTGTTATAACGTCCGATAATATTAAATCTGGATTCGCGAAAGTTGGCTTTATTTTATTCGATTTTAATAACGTTTTTTCCGAATTCGAAATTTTTTCAGTTGTATTTACGTTAACTGTTTTCCCGTTAACTTCCGCCGGTTTTATTTTCCCGTTTGCGAAAACCCTTAAAAATATCCGTAAAGTAACAAAATAAGGACGTTATTTGCAAAGGAAAATTAAAAATTATTAAGGTAACTCGTTAACAAAAATACTTAAGTCGGTTAATTTTGTAACAAAAGATTATATGTTATTATTGCATAAAACCGTTTTTTTCCGGGAAGAAAACGTTTAATTGCGCGAAACGAATTATATTTTAAGCAAACGTCGTAGGATTAAAAATAAACGTTTTTAAAAAGGAGGAATATTTATTATATAAAAAGGATAAGCTCTTTTGGTTTAAAAAGAAGGGGGTAATGAAAAAATGCAGCTAACAGTAACTGGGGGGGGTCGTCGTAAAAAGGTTAAGACGAAGGAACGGAAATGTGGCGTTTGCGGCAGGCCCGGATATAATGCGCGTATTTATGAAAAAGTTGTAAATACATCTAGCCAAGAAGAATCCGATTAATTTAAATTAATGCGATATGTTGTTGTTGAGTTATTTGAATTTGTTGTTACGGAGTGCCAAAAAGCGGCTCGCTTATATATATCTCTCGCTTATATGTATAGTACGTTATATACTTTAAATATTAAACATTAAATTACAAATTATTATTAAATTCGTTAATTTAAGTTTATTAAATAATATTAAAAATCTTTTTGATATGTAAATATATTATATATTATTAATAAAATAACGTATTATATAAACTTGCGAACCGTTTTTTGGCACCTTATAATAATTAATTTAATTAACTTAATTATAACATATTTATTTGATTTAAATTAACCGTATTTTTTGTCGCTGACCGTATATATAACTTTTTACTAAATGTACGTATTATATAAGGTTTGTTATAAACGTATATTACTATTTCTTTTTTATTAATCCGTATATAACCAACGATTTATAATAATTATTAATAATAATTTTTTACCGCTAATTTTTTACCGGCTAAAAAAAACTTATTTATTGTATATAATAAATATTATTATTAATTAAAATTCTTTATTTTAATACGTAAGGTTAAATTCTTACTTCGATAAGTTTTATAATATTATAATACGCGTTTTAATATATTTTATAATAAACCTTATAACCTTGTTCCGTAACTTTATATCGCATTTTTTAACGCATTTTCCAGCTAACGTATTTTGCGAATATTTTTTACGTATTAAAGCCGTATTAAAAACGTTTACGTATATAAGTTAGAAATTCGGTTGGTAATTATTTTTTTATCGGTTAACTTTAATACTTTCGAAATAAAGGTAATATTAGCTTAAATACGTTTGGGATTAATTAATTATATACGGATTAATAAAAGGGGAATAGTAATATATGTCCGTAATAAACCTTATATAATACGTATATTTAATAAAAAGTTATAAATACGGTCGGCGATAAAGAATACGGTCGATTTAAATTAAATAAATATATTATAGTTAAGTTATTTAAATTAATTGTTACAAGGTATTAAAAAACGGCTCGTAAACTTATATAACTTGTAAGCTTGTATAATACATTATATATTTTATACGGTTATAAAAAATAAAAATAAAAATACTTTCCTTAAAAAATATAATTAATTATTACGTTTAGAATTATTTAAATATCGAATATTAAGTTAATTATTATTTTCTAAATTCTTATTAAAATTTAAAAAAACGTTTTCCTTACTACTGGTATCGCAACCGTTTTTAAAAGGGTTATTATTACTATTATTTTCGGGACAATTTTTTTTTTTACTTTTTGTAATTATCGAAATTAGCCTAATAACTTAATAGTTGCAAGCCTAGGTATCTTTTTTAATTACGATAAATTTGGGCACTTTGTTTCGGTTAATTTTAAAAGATAACTAATTTAAATCTAATTTAGGTTACCGTTTCTTTAAATAATGCCAACTTAAAAAAAATTAAATTAATTAAGGCTTCGGTTCCGTTACTGTATCGGTAATAATTAAAGGGTAGCTGGGAATTAGGTACAATTAAAAACGTTAAGAACTAATTAATTAATCGGGTATTTTTTATTTTTAGTTGCCGTATATTATATATCCCGTATTACGTTTTTCTGGCCCTTAATTAAAAAATAACGGTTTTTAAAAAAATGCTTCCCGGTTGTATTTATATAGAACTATTTATATATATATATATAATTAATGGATCAGCTATATATATATACATAGCTAAATTCCTTAATAATACTTTACCTTGTAATTACCGAAATTAAGGTTTTTCTTTATATAAAAAATATATTTTGTTATTATGTATCCGGTAACGTTATTATTATTACGCGTTTAAGTTTTTCGTTAAAATTTTAAAAAAATATTAAAATATAAAATATTAAACTTTTTTAAAAAAGATATATATTATTAAAATATCTTTTATAAAACGTTTTCGTTTCTATATAAATAACCTTAAATATTATTTTAAAAATATTTTTATAATTCGTATAATCCGTAATATTTATAAATGGTTTTTTATAACGAATAATTATATCTATTATTGATAATATTTAAACATTAAAAATATTATTATAATTTAATATTCTGAAAATATATTTAAAATATATCTGAATTACGGTTAAAATCAACTTTTTCGTAAATAATTCGTTAAAAATATTTTTCGTTTTCGAACTTTTAAATAAACGTTTAAATTTCCGTAAAATTATTTATTTTTTTTGGCTGTATTATAAAAATATAATTATTAATATTTTTAATTTTTACGAAAAAAAAAATAAACGTTATGCGTAATAACGTTATTATAACTTAAAACTTATTACCGATTTTATATTAATTTTTAATATAACATTTTTTTATAAAATGTTTATATATAAAATTATTTATTTTATTATTTAAACTTTATTATTAAGTTATTTATGAAAATAATTATATTTTTTATTAAAAAAGTTTAATTTTAAAGTTAATTATTAATTGTATTTTTATATAACTTTTAATACGTTATATTAAAAATATTTAACCTAATTTAAAATTTTACCTTTTTATTTATTATAATTTCAACTTTTAATATATATATTATTGTTATACTTAATTTTAAAATATATAAATTTATCGTAACGGGAATTATTAACGTTAACTTTTTTATACGCCGTAATTATATAACTTTTTATAATATTATAAATAACCGTATATTTCCTTTTAATTATCCGAAACGTTATAACCGTACGCGTTATTTTTTTTAAAAAATTCGGAATCATTATTATAACCGAAATAACGCGTTATTATTATAACGAAATTATTATTATAATGATAGAAAAATTATAATTAAAAAAATTACAATTAAAAATGTTATAATTATAACTAGGATTTAACAAATAGCAAATTTATAATAGTTATAAGCAGCTGTTAAAAGTAAGATACAGTACGAATAACTAGGGGGACATAGCGTATATAACAAATCTTAAAAATAATTAATTTAAATCTAACTTAGGCTACCGTTTCTCTAAGTAGCGCCAGTTTAAAAGGAGCTAAATTAACTTAAAGCTTTGGTTCCGCCATAGTGTCGGCGACAATTAGGTAATTAAAAGCTTTAAAATCAACCGTAATTAGGAGCTTTAGGAACCAATTAATTAATCGTATACGTATTGGTATTTATTACCGCATCTTAAAATTCGTATTAAGTTTTTTTATCCGGCTCGATAAAGGGTACGATTTTTTCGGAAATGTATATAAAATTACCCGTATATATATATATATATATAATAAGCAAATTAGCTGTATATAACTAAATGCCTTAATAGTAATTACTTTATATATAAATATCGTAAATTATTATTTATAAAAAAAGGAATTAACTTAATATATTTTATTAACGACAGGCTTAAGCATTTTGTTTCGGTTAATCTTAAAGGACAGCTGGTTTAAATCCAGCTTGGGCCGCCGTTCCTTTAGGTGACGCCAGTTTAAAAGGAGCTAAACCAATTAAGGTTTCGGCTTCGCCACCGTGTCGGCGACAATTAAAAGGTAACTGGTGGAACCAGTTACGATTAGGGGCGTTGGGAATTAATTAATTAATCGGGTGTTTTTATTATTAGTTGCCGTATTATATAATCCGCATTACGTTTTTCCGGCCTTTAGTTAAAAAAGGACGGTTTTTAAAAAGGTATTTCCCGGTCGTATCGTATAATCCTTTATGCATATACTTAATAAATAAATTAACTTCCTGTATATAGTTAGCTAGATACCTTAATAGCACTTTACCTTATATACTTTATTAACGAATTACTTTAATAATTATTAATTTTTTTAATAAATAACGGTTTTATTAAAATGCTTTTATAATATTTATAATACGTTTTTATAAACTATATACTATAAAATTAATATCATTATAACTTAAGTTTTTAATACGAAAATATTTTTTAATAAAATAAAGTAAAATAAATTATATCTTTATATATTCGAAACTACTTTTATCGGTTATTATAATAACATTAAATACGTTATAAATCCCGCTAATAAAATTTGTTTTAATTATATAAATAACGTAACGTTATATAATACTTTCGATATATAATTATTAAACGTATTTTATTATTAAAAAATATATGTTTAAAAATTAAATTATATTAAAAATAATTAAATATAAATATAATAATAATATCGTTAATTTACTATTAATATTTATATATAATTTAAAAATAACTTTTATAACCGTTAAAAATATTTTTAACTTTTTATAATAATATAATATATTAATTAAAATATCTTTTTAATTTAAATTAAAAAATTAAATTTCTAAAATCTTTTAATTAATAATTATTTTATATATAAATCTAAATTAATTATTAATAAATCATCGAAAAAGAATTTCTTAATAATAAGAATAATTTAAATTAAAATTTAATAATTATTAATAATAATATGTAAGATAAAGTGCTATTAAGATATCTAACTATATATATATATATATAGGTAGTTCTATATAAGCGCAACCGGAAAACACCTTTAAAAAATCGTACCCCTTAGTAAACAGGATAAAAAAACGCAATACGGATTATATAATACGGTAATTATCGATAAGATATACGATTACAATAATTAATTAATTCCTAACGCCCTTAACCAATTAATCTAATAGTTGTTGACAAGGTGGCGGAGCCGAAGCTCTAATTAGTTAGCTTTTTTAAGCTAGCGCCACTTAAAGAAACGGTAGCCTAAGCTAAATTTAAACCAGCTACTGTCGATTTAAATTGGAGTGTTACGCCCCATAAGTTGGCTTGGTAATACATACCTTTTTTTGTATGCAACCTGCCAGAGTTTTTAAATTAACAGTACGGACTTTATTTAAGCCTAATTGTAACCTTAATTAATGTATTTACGATAAATTTTATGGTATTTTAATGCGTATATACCTTCTTTTTCTAATTCGCGAAGGTTACCGCCATTAACACCCCGTTTTATACTGCAGAAAGCTGGTTAACCGAGCCGAATCGCTTTTTAGCTACCTAGCCGTACGTGTTTTTCTTTAAGGCTAATCCGAATTAATAAGTTTGCGAACGAAAAATTCGAAATATTACTTTAAGCGTTTTTTACAATGCTTTTAAGGAAAGGTTAAAAACGGATTACAAAGGCGGGTGCCGTTATATCAAAATCTTAAAATGATTTTTTTATAACGCGTTAATAAAACGTTAATAACTTGGCTGTAATTAAGCAAAAAACTACATAATAACGTAGTAGAAAGAAAATAATAATCGTGATTAAGAATAAAAACGGAAGGAATATATAGTTAGAAAATCCGGAAAGTTAAGGCGTTAAAGACGAGGTTGTTATAGGAAGGGATATATTTAAGGATATTATTAAAGTTAAACGCGAAAAACCTTTTTTTTTTCTTAGTAACGATAAAGCTTTGTAATAATGAGTTGATTAGCTATACGGAAACGAAATTTTTCCCGAAGATAAGGTTATTTTGCCTTTTATTTAACCCGATTAAAAAATCCTTAATTTTAAGTTTTTAAAGTTAAAATTCGAAATTTTAAGCCAGTTAAAGCTGTTAGTTGATAGGAAACCCCCGAAGTAATAGTTTGATAATATCCGCGTTATTATATGTATAATAAACATAACCGATTTAGACTTTAAAATTAATTCGTTATAATTAAAGTAATAAAAAAGTAATATATATAATCCCGTTATTAAACGTTTTATAATGTATATAAAGGAAAAATTAAGCGTTTTATATAGCTAGTTTTTCCGCCGTATAACAGTTAAGGTTAGAAAGTTAATTATACGCCGTAAACTTGCTTATAAAGTTATTTTTAAAGATTTATGTTATTTTCTATATGGTAATTTTAACGTTAACGTTATTTTCGAAGCTGTATCGTTACTTAAGTTTCCGTTTTTTTTGAACGTTATATATTATTTTAACCTTTAGAAGAAAGTTACCGTTATTACGCCAGTTATTTCCTTTAGCGCGTAATTCTTTTTAAGCAAACGAAATTTTTTCGGGATATCCGAGTTACGGTAGTTACGGCAGGGTATATCGTTATTTCGTAATACGTTATAGTTAGCAGCCGAAACCGACAATTTTTTTAGTATTAATTTGCTTAGTTAAGATGTTACTGTAACGGTTTCCTAGGCGAACTTTATCTTTATAACCTTATTATTACGGAAGTAAATAATAAAATATTTTTTTATATTACCGATTAAGATGATAGGGGTTATAAACGTTAATTTTAAGTATTATAAGGTTTTTACGTAGTTATTATTATATAGCAAAGGCTGTAAGTGTAAGAATTTTAAGAATTAAAACCTTTTATATTGTTAGGTTAAAGACGGGATATATTACTACTTTATAATACCTTATGACGTTGCGAAATAAATTACCGATATTGCTTATAAACGAGTTATATTTTATAAGTTTCCCCGTTAGTTATTTACGAAGCTGAAGTATTTACGAGATACGTGATTAGCGAAAAGGGCGGGTTTCGAGTTTATTAAAGAATGAATAGATTTAAAACGCTTTATTAGTTAAGGCCTTAAACCTTTAAAGCGGCGTAACGAGAGTTACGGAAATAATAATACGAATATTATTTATAATTATATAAAAGAGGATATATTAGATTTGCTTACGAAAGCGATTAATAATTAATAAAATCCCGTAAGTTATATATTTTAAAGGGATTAATTCGTAATATAATTGTTTTATTTGTTAACAAATCGTTCGAATTTGGGTACGTATAATAGCTAGCCTTAATTATTACCGATATTATAGTTTTTAACTTATAGTTAATTTATTAACTTTCCGATTCGAAATTTTTTACTGTTAATACTTGACGATATTAATAATTGTAATATATTTCAGGAAATTTTTAAAGCGTTCGTTACTAGGTAAGGTTAGGTTATAAGCCGAATAATACCGTTATATCAGGTTTTCCGTAATATTTTTATTTAACAGATCCGTAATTTTCTTGAAAAATGGTACGAATTTAAAGGGATTGGATGGGATATATATACGTTATTTAAATTAACGTTAAAATCGAACTTTAAGTATATAATAGATTTAAAAAACGTTTTTAAAAGTAAAGAGAAAACGGTTAATTTGTAAGTTAGTAAGTTAAGATTATTTTTTATATAAAGAGATGATGTAAGATGTTATTAATTTTATCCGTATATGTCGTTAATTATTAAAAATTATTAAATCCTTATATAAATTAATAGTTTTTAATAATTAGTAATATATACGGATAAGATTAATAGCATCTTATATTATTTAACTACCCGTTTCGAAAAATGTTAATAGGATAAGGTAATTTTTATTTATACGTACTGGCCTATATTAAAATGCGTTAGTTTATATAAGATTTCGAATACTTTTTATAATTAATAATATATTCGGATAAGAACTACCTTATTTTATTATTATTCTTCGGAACGCTGTTAATTATTTAGGTCCTTTAACTAATTGATAAAATAGCTGTAATAGGACCTCTTTTTATAATTACTTTTAGTCTTACCTAACAAGATAATTTTTCGTTACCATAAATCAAAACCGCGCTATTATTATTACCATATAACCACGCCGAGAACTCTAACGTTAACCTGGATAGGGATAAGATAAATAAACGAACGGCGTAAAAGAGAAGGATTTTACTTATAAAAAAGGAAAATAGTTAAAACTGTATATAAATATATTAATATACGTTTCCTTAAAAGGATTTTATAGCAATAACGTTACTTTAATAATTTTCGTATTTTTTAATAAACGCTTTAATACGTTATTTCCGTTAGTTACTTATTTAATTAAATTATAACTTACGAAGGCCTTTTTAAAATGCCTTTTTATATTATATTTGTTACGTATTACTTTTTTAACGCTTTTGTTTAAAAACATAGCAAATTTCTTTTTATTCGCAAATTTTTCATTACGCTATTTATAATAACGGCTGATATACTTTTTTAAATCCCCGAAAAAGGCTTTAATAAAGTGATAATTAGGCGAATATAGTAATAGATATTAAATTATGATCCTTAAGCTTTTTTACGTTGTATATATTTCAGGCCTATAATGGAATATAGCGTTATTTATTACTAATATAAAACGTAACTTTAGAAATAGGTTTATATAAGGTATAACGTAATGTTTTAAGTAGCTGGCGAAGTTTTTACAATTCGTTAATCTTTAATACACGAAGTTATCGATTAAATTATTAACTATAAACATAGAAAATATATTATATCGGTTGTTATATTTAAAAAGCTTCCTTTAAAAAGGAGTATAATTTTTTAACGTCTAACTCTAGCGTTAATTATTATCACGCTAATTAACTCCGGATTTATTAACGAAAACGAATATATTAAACGTATATAAAGCCGTTCTATATAGGTACTACGTACGTTAATTAAGATTAACCTATAATAACTTAATTTTCAGTTTTTTTCGTAACCAGTTAACCTTTTGTAAATGTTAACATATCGTATTCGTAAATACATATATATCGTAATATTCAACAAGGAACTATTGCATTTCGTCGAAATATATATCATTATCGTAAATCAACTAAAGTTTCAACTTTTATCATATTAGTTACAGTTAGTTATTAAGTTAATAATAGGGACAAATATTACTAACTTTTATAGCCCAAGGATATAACCGTAAAACGCCGTCCAGCTTATAATTAATACCCCGTATAAAAAACCTCCCGATCGTATAATATTAAGTTCGATATCGTTAAATAATCCGACTATTAAAATCAAAGCGTTAGGCAAGTTCTTTATTTATAAAGTCGCTTTTAACAATTATAACCAGGAGGTTAACCTTTTGCAGCAGCATTAGACGGCAGCCGTGCTTTGCCTTGGGGTTATAACTAGAAGGCAAAAGTTCAACCACGCGGAAACATTGTAAATCGAAGGAATTACCCATTTGCAAATGTTTCAGGAAGTTGTTATTGAATTATTCGAACTGTCGCGGTTATCAGAAGGCGTTGGCGCGTTACATACAAAAAAAGGTGTGTGTTGCCAAGCCAACTTGTAGGGCGCGACACTCCAATTCAAATCGACAGTATCTTTTAAAACCAACCGAAATAAGGTACCTAAGTCTGTCGCAATTAAAAAAGATACCCAGGCTCGCAACCACTAAGCCATTGAGCTATAATTAATAATAATAATAATATCGGTTATAATTAAAACTTTATTATATATTTTATTTTAATAAAATTAAAAATATTTTTTATTATTATATAATATTTTAAAGCCTTAACTTAAATAAATTTCTATTATTTATAAAATACCTTTATATTTTCGTATAAACTTTTATTATAATTAGTTTTTTTCTTTAAATACGTTTTAAGTTATTTTTATAATATTTATTTAATTTTTTTAATTTATATTACTTTAAACGAAATACGGAGTTTATTATCTTAATAAGTTTTACTATTATATTAATTTTTTACAATAATTTCGAAACCCTTATATAGTTAAAAACGATTATAATTAAGCTTCGATATTATTTAAGTTTAATAATTAAGTTTATTCCCCTTTTAAAAAATCTGTTTTATATTGTTAATATTAAAAATAAACGATAAGGCCTGGGTATTTATTATAATATTAACATTAAAAACCTATTTATATAAAACGTAATATTTTATATCTCGTTTTTAATAATTAATAAAGAATATATATTATAAAAGTTATAAATAAATAAATAAATAATATTAATTTCTCCGCTACTATATTCGTAATAACTAGAGCGGCTAGAAACTTTATAAACTTATTAATTAAATTAATCGTATATATAATGATCGCTTATTACAGTGTTTTAAACCTGCATTACGCTTTTTATCCGGCTATATAAAGAAGAAACGACTTTTAAAAGGTGCTTTTTATAAGCGTTTATATAAAAGCTAATAGTCTATATATAGTTAAATATCCGAATATTACTTATCTTATATAATATTAATTTACGATATAATAATATTTTATATATATTTAAACTTAATAATATAAGTATATTATATTTCATGTTAAAAGCTTTTAAATTTAAAATATTTAATTTTATAATTTAATTTACTTAAAACGGATTATTTAAAAGTTCTCTTTTTGAAAAAAATTTAAGGTAGTAATAACTTAAATTTATATCTAAATAGGTTAAATATCGAAATATCGCTATTATTTAATTAATTTAAGGTATAAGAAAGATATTAAAGTAATTAAACTTAAATTATATATAAAGTTAATAGAGCTATTACGCCTATCTCTTCGTTATTTTAAAAGATTTATATATTTAATTTTTTTAGCTGCTATATTTATCTTAATACGCTTTAATCATTAAAGACACTTTACTATTACTGATAAAATTATTTAAATACTGCGAATATGTTTAAACTTTTAAGTTATTATTTTATCGCTTTATTTTTAATAGTTAACTTAATTCTTTTTAAAACTTAATAACATAAATTCTTGAAGTTGTTTAAAATAAAGTATGTTTTACGAGAATTAACCTTGCTGTTACTTTTTTATTCGACGTTTTTAACTTTATCTTTAGCTTTTTTCTTTAACTTAAAGCAATTTTTCTATTATATAATTATATTTCTAATAATATTAAGAAAATAATTCTCTCCTTCTATTTTAACTCGACTTTTAGTTATTATTTCGCGTACTATAACGCCTTACTAATTAATTTTATGATTTTTATTTCTAAGATTAATTATAGAATTAGTAAAAACGTAATTATAAAGGATAAGTTAAAACAAGAATATTATTTAAATATATATTTATTATATATTAACGTGTTTAATATTTCGAAATAAAGTAATAATAATAACAGTGTATTAAATTTCCGTTATATATAAAATAATTTAATTAATATATCGGATATAATATCGAAATTCGATTATATAATTAAAAACTAGATATTTTTTGAACTTTTAATAAAAAAGACAAAAATTAATTTTAAATATCAAATTATTTCTAAATTCCTTTATTTTCATATTTTTTTAAAGTTCGACATATTGTAATCTTTTTATTAAATAGGAAATAATAGTTATACAACTATCCTTTACGTTAATAATAATATTCGTAATTATTAGAACTTTATTTATTAGCGTAAAATAACGTAAATTCTCTATAATATAATCGATAAAAAAAAGATTATCTAATATATTATTTTACATAATTCTTAGTTTCTATTACATTTATAATAATCTTTCTAGAAAATACTAACCTAATAGTATTTTAATTTAAATAAATAGCCGTTAATAGTCTTTATAGTATTTTATTACGGTTATTATACTTTAACTTTATTTATTTCTAAAACCGGTTCTATTTACTTTATAAATAATATATTTTATTAATACTTTTTATTACGACCTGGTTAAAAGCTTAGCTATAAAACGGTTGGACCCACTATAGGTTACGTGATTTGGATTTCTTTTACAGTTAAAGATCTAAATAAATTTATATAGATCCAATTCCATTTAGATTTATAGGGATAATAAGATTTATTAGGGATTTAAGTTTTTACGAAAAATATATATATTTAATACTTTAATAGTTTATTTAATACTAGTTTATAATATAACTTATGTACTTAAGATATTTTTGATATTACTAAACGTAATTAAATTGTTTTTATTAATTAGATTTTATAATACGATTATTGATATAAATCGTACAACTTAGTTTAATAGGTAATTAATTAATTTAGCCGTTATTCGTTGCAAGTTTTTATTTAGTAATATTGTTAAATTTTAAGTAATACTTTGAATTATTAAAATAATATTTAATACCGAAAAAGCTAGTACCCAGCAATTTTAAAATAACTTTACGGAATTAAAGGTTAAGGTTTAATGATTTAAGAAACAGGTTAAAAAGAACTTTAGTATTTCGAAAATAAAAATTAAAAAACTTTAGCTTTACGATGGGAAAAGTAATATCTAAAGCTTTTTTATTTAAATATAAATATATTTCCTTTTCGTTAGTCTCGGCGACGCGGAAAATTAAATTCTGGCCGTTACGGCGTTTTTTATAGGGAACACGCTTAATTAATTTAAACTAAATATAAGGGATTAGTTAAAGTATATAAAGAACGATATAAAAATGTTTATTAAAAAGCTTTTTATTAATTACGTTAACTTCGAGAAAAAATTAAAGGTGAATTTCGATAACTTTGATAAAAAGCGTATAGTTATTTAAAAAAATTTATATTTATAATAAAAGAAATTAACGTTTAAATATATCGTAAAGGTTTGAAGCTTAATAATTAAAGTAAAATAAATGAACCACGAAAACAATATTTAAATCGATATATTTTATAAAAAATTAAAGGATAATATTAAGAACGAAATTATTAAATTCGAACGATTAATTACTCTGAATGAATATATTATTAAAGTAGTGAAAATTAATAATTAATAATTTGAAAAACGATAAAAAAAAAAGAGGTTAATATATTTTGCGATTTAAATTTAATAAGTTTAATAACTAAAATAGACGTATAGCGTTTTTTATTTTTTACGGAATTTAATTTAACTTAATAAAAGTTAAAATAATTCGATAATAGGAACGAACTTTATTTAAGTATTTTAATTATGGGAAAGTTAAATATACTGTATTCCGGTATAAAAAAACTTAAAAAATTCCCATAAAAAAATAAAAGGTAGTACCCGAAAAATATTAAAAAAATAAATAAAATAATTTAACTCCGAATTAGTTAATTATTAAATTAGCTGAAGGAATATAAAGGATAATAGGGGTTTATTAATATTACCGCGCCTTTAACGCGATTATAAAAGAAAAAATAACGTTATTAAGGAGAATAATAAATAGTTTTCGAAGATATAAAAATAGATATGATAATATTAAGAATAGGACGAGATAATGTGCTTAAAGGAGGCCGATCGATATGGAAAATTTTATATTATTAATTATCTACCCTTTTAATATTACGTTTACGAGGAATATAAAGAATATATTGTTATAATAATTTTACCTTTATGGAAATAAGGTTTTAATTTTGTTTATTAAAAGGAATAACCTCCGAGACGAAAAATGGTATCGAGATTTAAGAATTATAATAACCGAAGATAAAGTCGATAAGATGGCCGTAATTAAAAGCAGGACTTAAGGAAAAAGCTGCCTAATAAAAGATTTTTAATATTATTAAGATTAGTATAATTATTAAACGGAAAAAGAATTATTTTATACTACCGTTATAAAGTTTTGTTAATAAGTTACTAATAGGTTAAAGTGTTAAATAAGGTTTATTAAGGAATTTTTAAGAACGATACGAATTCGGTTAGGAAATTTAAGATAAAATTTAAAATTTATAAGATTGAAAAAGAATATAATACTTAATAGGAAAAGAGCGATAGTTTATAATTTACGTTATTTAATAAGGGAATTATTAAGGTTTTTACGAATTAAGTTAAGACGTTTACTGAATAAGCTTAGGCGTAATAGAAAATACTATAATAATTTAAATATTTTTAAGAATAAATGAAATAAATGGAAATATAATTAAAAAGAATTCCGAATACAAACTAACCGGGACGTAAGGATTTTACGGGAACTTTTGCAGATTTTAAAAAATTCATGTTATTTATAAAGAAACCGTAAGTAAGCAAGATAAAAAAGGTTAATCTATAATATTTTAAAAGCGCTTTAAACGTAATAATCGGAATTATAGGGAATAATGGTATTACCGTATAAGTACGAATTAAAAAAAACTAGTATACCGTAATAATAGATTACGGAGTAACAATTACTTATTATATTAACCCAGAGGTAATAAATTAATTGAAATTATTAAAAAAAAGGTTACCCTTATAAGGTTAAGAATGCCGAAAGCTAAAGATTTACTTGCGATAATAAATAGGTTAAATGCGAAATTAATTACTTTAAAACCTTTATTAAATGGAAAAAATAGATTATTAATTTCGATATTATTTTATTAAATAAATACGATATAATTTTTATAAATCTATAATTACGTTAGTATAACCCTTTTATTAAGTAGGAGATTAATTAAGTAAGCTTCCGTTTATTTTTTAACGTAAGGAAAAACGAAAAAAATTTAAGACCTTAATATTCGATTAATAAGAACGACGAATATAAGTATGAGAATTTAATAGAAACTTTATTAGCTGCAAAAATAAAATATATCCAAAATAGAGGATATAATAGAAAAAAACGGCGTGTTATTAAAACCTTAAAGTATAATTTTAATAGATAAACGACGATTTATATATATAATTTAAAAAACTGCCAGAATAAATAGCGAAAATATTATTATAGTATTATAAGTATAAGGTAAAATGCTATTAAGGTATCTAGCTAGCTATATATAGGAAGTTAATCTATTTACTAAGTATATGCATAAAGGATTACATAATGCAACCGGGGAGCACCCTTTTAAAAACTGTTTTTTCTTAGCTAAAAGCCGGAAAAACGCAATACAGGTTATATAATACGGTAATTAACGGTAAAAATATCCGATTAATTAATTGGTTCCTAACGCCCCTAATCGTAACTGGTCTTACTAACTACCCCTTAATTATTACCGACACGGTAACGGAACCGAAGCCCTAATTGGTTTAGCTTTTTTTTAAGCTGGCGTTACCTAAAGGAACGGCGGCCCAAACTGGATTTAAACCAGCTATCTCTTAAGATTAACCAAAACAAGGTGCCCAAGCTTGTCGTAATTAAAAGAGATACCTAGGCTCGCGACCACTAAGCCATTAAGCTAGTACTATAAGTACGAAAAGTTTTTCTAGGAAAAATTCGATAGGAAGTGATTATAATGTAATAAATGGGATTATAAAACAATTTTTAAAGCCGATAAAATAACCGTTTTTTATTTTATTTATAACTTAAATAAAGTAGAATTATACGTTTTTCGCGATTATTTAAAGAATAAGTTATAAAAAGGATATATACGATATTTTAAATCGTTAGTTAAGTATTTAATGTTTTTATTTTACGGAAAAACGGGAAATTATAATTTATTATTAATTATTTATAACTTAATAATGTTACGGTTAAAAATAGAATATTATTACCTTTAATTACCGAATTTAAGGATTAACTTAAAGATGTTAAATAGTTTATAGTTTTAGATTTACGAGAAAAGTATAACCAGATTCGAATTAAATTAGGAAACGCATAGAAGATAGCTTTTAAAATAAAGTACGGGTTATTCGAATATTTCGTTATATCTTTTAAATTTACGAATATACCAGTAATCTTTTAACGACTAGTTAATTACGTATTTCGAAAATATTTTAAAATTTTTATTATATATTACCTTAACGATATCCTTATTTATTTAAAAATAGAAAAGGAATATGTAAAATACGTTTATAAGATTTTACAAGCTTTATAAACTGCTAACCTTTTGGTTAATATAAAAAAAATATATTTTATATTTAAAAAGTTAAATACCTAGGATATATTATTATTTTAGGATATATTAAGATAAACCTTAAAAAAATTATTATATAAAGTCGTTAAGTTTAAGCCGTATTATCCAGGCTAAGTTAAAAACATAAAATAATTATATTAATAATGAATACGATAAATACTTTACCTAATATTTTCGAATACGGTAACTATTAATAATTTTTACGGTAACGATAAATTATATTTCAATTACGAAAAGCTTTATTCCGAAACCGATTATTACGTAATACCGATAAATTTCGACCTTAATAAACCTTATACCTTTTAACTTTACGGTTTAACAAAGGGAATTTTAAATAATAACTTAGGAAATATTAAACTTTTCGCGGTAAACCTTAAGTCCGTATAAGATAGCTGTTTTACAACCCTTCGCTAGTTTTACGATTAAAAGTGTTAGATATTAGCCAGGAAAAAGGGCTAGGAACTTCAAACCAGTTACTTTTTTTAACCTTAATTAATTTTAAGGTTAAGAAAAAGGTATTAATACGATAACTAGGTAAAAGGTATTTAATACCAAACTACCTTTTCAAATCCCTATTAATTAAGATAATTAAAATATACCGGCCAAATCCAAATATAAAATCACAGTATTCCGTATTTCCGGAATCTCGACGGAAACGGTTTTAATTAAGTTACCCGATTTAAATAAAATAATCGGCCGAACGAAATATATTAATATTTCCGTCGATAATAACAATTTATTCGAAAAGAATCGTGTTTTATTTTTAATTTTCGGATATAATTTAATTTAAAACGGCGGAAATTATTAATCTTTACGTAAATTAATATTAAAAAATATCCGGCTTATAAAAATATTATTAACAAAATTAAAAAATAACAATAACGAGTTTAAAGACGTCGAAATTTAACTTTTAAATCGATATAAGTTAAAGGATTACGAACGATAATTTATCCGGTTGTTCCGGATTACGAAAACCGTTTAGAATTCCGTTAAGAATAATCGTCGATAAGGGCATAATTAAGCAGTTTGAAATTACCTTAAAGTAAAACGCCTATAAAGTTAGGGTTTAGTAAAGCTTAGCAACCGATAATATAATCTATCCATTTGTTCAATTTAGTTCCACAGTTATATCTCCTCTAGGGAGAAAAAAAATTGTTATATTTAAAGATTTAAAAATATTTATTAATATTAATAAAATATAGGCGTTTTTTTTAAATTCGCTAATTATTACCGACGATTTATATAATATTTAGGTAAGATTATAATACCGTTAATAAAGCTAATTAAGAAAAACTGATAATTTATATAGGTTTTAACGGTGAAAATAACTTTTTAATAACTTAAAAACGTTTTAACTAGTAAACCCGTTTTTATAATATATAATCCGAAAAAATTAATAATATTTAAAACCGATATTTTAAATTTCGCCTTAAGAATGTAACGAACCTGTTATATATCTACCTGGAGGTATAAGCAGTATCCGAAATAAGGTCTTGATTTACAGGTAATAATAGAACGAGGAATAATTTAATAGGCTATTCGTTAAAGAGGTTTAAGGTACTTTTCCCTTATTTAAAGAACGGTGCAGTTACTTTTAGCTAAGAGTTTAGATTAATAGTTAAAAAGCGAAATTAAGTAAGTGCTATTTATATAGGAAATTTATTTATTATATATCCCGATTTTTAAAGTGAATATGTTATGGATCTATTAGATTTATATAATTTAGCCCCCAGATTACCTAGATTACCCAGATTACCTTAAAAGCCAAGTTTACTTACCCGAGGTTTAGCCGTAATAGGTATACGTTAGACTTTAAAGGCTGGTTCTTTTAAGATAGGAACCCCTGTTCCTGTAATATTATTTCCCCTTTTTAAGGATTTTTGTCCTAAAGATAAAACCGTAGGTAGCTACTTTTGTAGCTGGGAAAAGTTTTTTTAAATTTTTCAGTTAATTTCGTTATAACAGGTTATATTCGAAAAGAAAAGAAAAAGCCTTGATTAAATTAACGTAATTTTCGTAACATTCGTACTAATTTAATTAAGAAGTTTAAAATTAAAGTTTTTCCTTATTCTAATTATATTCGGTTAAGCAAAATTAATTATTATTACGTTTTAAAGTACGTTAATTATAATTATTATATTCGTCGATAACGTCCGTTTTATAACGTTTTAACCATAAATTTCCTTAAGAAAATAAACGAAATGCAAAAACGGTTTAAAAAAAAGTAACGTAAAATTAAAAATAACTTTTTTACGTTTTAGGAAATTGCGAAAAAAGAATAAAAGGTAATAAAAAAAAAGGTTAATCGAATTGCAGCGTTAATAAAACGAGAAATTACGGGAATTTGTTAGAAAATTAAGGCGCTTACGCCTTTAATAAGACTTTCTAAAAAAAAAGCCGTAAAAATATTAAAAGAAAATCTGGAATTAGATTAATTGAAAAAGCGAAAAAGGATAGAAAAAGAATAACGTCGTATAAAGGAAAAGCAAGCTCGGTTCGTTTCCGAAATAGACGCATTTATAAAGGCGTTTATTTTTTTCGGCTGGAATACCGTAAGCCTAAACCTAAATAGGGAACCGTTATCGCCTATAACTTTAGCTGCGTTAAAAACGGTCGGTTAAGGTTTTGCCGATAAAACGTTTTAACCAGGTCCATCATATTCGTTAGGTAGTTAAACGGTTCCCAAATATTTTCCTCGTATAAATATCCCTCCTATTTAACCAGATATTGGATTTTATTTTTAACTATTTTAAAATCTAGTATTTTTTCGACTTTATATTCGTTAATATCCTTTTCGAATTTTATATTTATTTTTAAAAAAATGTTTTTAAGTACCGGTTTAAACAGGGAAATATGGAAAACAAAATATATTTTCATAGTTTTAAATAACGCTAACCGGTAATTAATTTTCGAAATAACTTTGTCGATTTTAAACGGACCAATCTTTTTAAAATTAAACTTATTACTAGGTTTTTTTGTTTTAATTTGTAAAATATTCGAGGTTACGTTTTGTTTTTAGTATAATAGACAAACCTTATTTTCTTGCGACAAAATTAATCCCTTAATTTTCTTTTTGTTATAATACTGGGTTATTTTCCGTTGGAAAAATTGTAATTCGTCTTGGAGATAAGTTTAAATCGTTTTAATTTCTGTTACTAACGGTTCTGTTTTAGGGGTAATCGTAATAATTTTTGGTACTTTAGTAAATAGCTGTTCTAATCGTTAAACTTTTATATTATGGCCATATATAGCTGTATAAGGGGATATACCTATGTTTTCGTTAACTACGGTATTATACGTTATTTGTGCTAATAATAGAAACTTTACCCAGTTATTTTGTTAATAGTTAATATAGTTTCGAAGGTATTGTTTTAAGGTTTAATTAAATCGTTCTATTTAATTATCCGTTTAGGAATAATATATTATCGAAAGTTTAAGTTTAATACTAATTTGTTTAAAAAAACTAGTACCGAACTTGAAGGTGAAAAGTTTATTTTTATCGGAGACAACCTTTTCTAGCATTTTATACTTATTTAGGTAATTTCGAATAAAGGCGTAAGCCAGTTATTTTGCTGTTATATTTCCTTTAAAAAGTAAAAGTATTTATACTTAATAAGTCTGTTAATAATTACCCATACTTTATTATACTTAATTTTATTAACTAAATCTTTAAATAAAGGGAAGTTAATAATAAAATCCTAAGTTATAATATTCCAAGTTTTATTAGAAATATCGGTAGGTTATAGTAACCCGTAAAGCTTATATTTAGTTATTTTTACCTTATTATAAATATTGTAATTCTTAATAATTATTTTAATAATTCGCCGTAACTTAGGGAAATTTATTTTTTTTTATAACTGTCGGGTAATTTTGAAAATTTCTTAATATCTATATAACGGATTTTCGTAAAATTCCTTTACGAACTATTTTTACTGCTTTCTGGGAACATAAATTTTACTATGGTATAGTAACTAATCTTTTAATTATTCTTTTAGTTACTAAACCTTTTTTTATTTTTTTAGGTTATAAGGTTTTCGGAACCGTATTAAAAGTTTTAAAGTTAATTTCTTAAATATTTCGTATAATTATACGATATTATCCTTATTATATAATAATATTTATATATTTCTTTTAGGGCCTTTAGAATCGTAATCGCCTTTAAAACTGAAAATATCTGCCCAGATATTTTTTTTTCCTTTAATATAATATATTTTAAAGTTAAATTTTAATAAAAATTTATTTAGGTTTTATATCGTTTATTTAGTTTTTGTATTTTTATAAATCGGGTAAAGTTTTTATAATCGGAATAAATATCGAAAAGTTCTTTAATTCCGTTAAAAACTAATTTTTATTTTTTAAAAACGTTAATAATTACTAATAACTTTTTATCGTAAATCGGGTATTCAAATTTTGCATCTTGGAATACTTTGAAATAATACGTTACTAAGTACCATTTGCCGTTATTTTTTAGTTATTTTAAAACAGTACCTAGGGCGTAATTTAATACGTCTGTTTTTAGGCGTTTTTTCTTATCCGGATTTGGTATTTTTATAACAAATCCTTTAATAATTACGTTTTTTAATTTTTAAAACGTTTTTTTAAGTCTTAATAAAAACTTAAATTTTTTTCTAATATTTTTTTTAATAATAAGTTTCGTTAAAAGCCTGGCTATATTTCCGTAATTCTTAATTAAGTTACGTACGTAACCCGTAAATTTTAAAATCTAACGGATATTTGTAATTATCGCCTTATTAGAAATCGGCCAGTTTTTAACTGCTTCTAGTTTAAAATTCTGGATTTGGACTTATCTAGGGGTAAATATGACGGCTAGGTTAGTTAACCAATTATTAAACCAAGTCGTACGGTTTATGTTGGCAGTTGTATCGCGGGAGTCTAAGTAACGAGAATAACTTAGTTACGTCTGGTAATACTAAGGGTGTTTTGGGTAACTAAGTTGTATTGTAAACTGGTACTATCTGGATTATAGAATTAATAAGCGTATATATTTTTCTTTAACTTACTGGTTTACTCCTGGTAAGTCGGTAATCCAGCTTACTGGTTTATTCCTGGTAAGTTAGTAATTTAGCTTATTGGTTTATTTCTGGTAAGTTAGTGATCTAGTTACGTGATTTGATTTATTTGAGTTTTGTTTCGGCTTATTAAGACCGTTTCTGAAATTTCTTTTTCGTTAGGTCGTAATACGATTTTCCTTTTTTTAGGATTTTTGCTTTTAAGGATTTTTTTTTTTTATAAGTTTTTATTTTATTATGTTAGATCGTATTATTAAGGGTCGTTCGCGTACAATAAAGTAGCGTTATGCTTTAGCTAATTTAATTAATTTGGAAAGTTTCGAAACGATGCCGTATTTTTTTTGTTTTTTTAAAAGGTTTAATTGTTAAATGCTAACGGGAATGTTCCGTTATAAGGAGTATATCCGCTGCGGCCGTTCCTGTAATGGTACCGGTATTCCCGTAATTATGGTTAACCGTTACGTTACCGAAGCCCGTTATTTAAAAAAAGAAAAATTTGCTACGGAGCAGGTTTTTGCTGAATCCCTAGCTTATTTATTCCGTATACGTAAATAGCGTTAATAATACCAGATTTAAGGTGTTAAATTTGTAAATTGCGTTTTGTAGTTTTTGGACGAATAGGACGAGTTTAACCGTTAGAAGTCTAAGTTAACGGTAGTTGTTTAGGTTTTTGGTAGTATTAATGTTATCGATTGGAGTGTTATTAATTAAGGCCTTTTTTCTTTAGATAACGTAAATTAGGACGCGTTTATTGTTAGTTCCGGCGTTGCTGGTGGAAGTTTTTTAATAGGCGTTAGGCGTTAATAAAGTTTTCGGCGGGTTTTTAGGTATTTTCGGAATTTGGGTAGTTTTTCCATTTAATTAAGTATTAGGTAAATTTTTTTTTTTCGTATATTAAGTATTTTTTCGATTTCGTATATTTTTTTTTTTTCCTTTATCTTTATATCGTTTTATGTTGTATGTATTTTAATGGTATTTGTTATTAACTTAAGTAAGGAAATATAAAAGATTGGGTAAAGTTTAATTTTAGGTGGTAATTTTAATTAGTAGTTATTTTTTAAGATTTTTTTGGCGATTTTGTATGGGTTAATATATTTGAAGTTAAGTTTTTGGTTTAAGCGTTTAGTTTTGATATTTTTGGTAATTAGGTAAATTATTTCCCTTTCCGAAAAGGTTGGTTTTTTTAACTTTTTTTGATTATAGTATTTATTTATTTATTCGCGTACGAATTAAAGTTTTATTTTTATTTTCTGATATAATTGTTTAAGTTATTTTAAGGTAAAGATTACCTTAATATTAATTAATTCTTCCTTTCGTATCTTTTTATAAACTTCCGGGGTAAAACTAAAATTAATAGTTATTGGAGTTATTTTAATACTGTTATAGTAATTGGTATTATAAGTTAATTGTATAATAAGTAACTTCTTAATTTAGTTATTTTATTCGTAATTAATGTAATATTATAAGTACGTTTCCAGTATCTAGTTAGTTTTTTCCGTTTATTTATCTATTTATAGTTTGAAAACGTTTAATAACTTATAGTTTAAGCCGAGTTGTAATATTAAACTTTGCCAGAATTTTAAAATGAAAATTATGCCTTTATTTAAAATAATTTCCGTTAGTAATCTATATATGTTATATATATGTCGAAAGAAAATGTATACTATTTATTTAATATCCGTATTTTCATTGTAAGATAAAAAGTAAAAAAATTTTGTAAATCGGTTAACGATTATAAAAATGTTATTATAATATATTTTTATAATTAGGTTTTTTAATAATAGAAGTTTCGTAATAAAGTTAAATATAATTGAATTTTATAATCGTTTAATAATTAATAATAGTTATAATTTTCTATAAGGTTTATGTCGTTTGGTTTTTGCTTTAACGTAAATATTATATTGTTATATAATTTTTTATATAATTGATTTTATTTTAGGAAAATAATATATTCGTCGTAAGCGTTTTAGGGTTTTATAAATTCCTGGATATTTATATAACTGATATTTATGTATTTTTTGCGTTAAATTTTTTTGATATCCTTCCGATACGTAAATTTTATCTGTTTTCTGGTTTCGTAGTAAATTGTTATAATATTGTTATATTTCTTTGTATATTTTTGGTATAGATATTTTGATAATATTAATATATCGTTGTTATAAATATCTTTTTATCGTCCAGTCGAATATTGTTCGTTATATTTTCGTCTTGGGGTCCTTTAAATTTAGTTGTTTATTAAGAGTATTTACTTTATTATTCTCCGATTTTTTGTAATAAATAATGATGTAATCGAATTCTAAAAGGTATTTTGCGTAACGTAATTATTATCCGATTAATTTTTTTATGGTTACGAAGTAAAAAATATTCTTATAGTTTGTGTATATTTTTACCTGGTGCTGGTTTTTTTTAAGGTAATGCTTAAATTTTTTAAAGGTTTTAACGATGGTTAGGAATTCCTTATTATAAATAAGGTAATTAAATTTAACACCGTATAATTTATAAAAGTAAAAAGCGATAAGGTATAATTTTTCTTTATTATCTTGTTAATAAATTACCGTTTTTAAAGTAAAATTTAAAATGTCGGTTTCGAATTTTACTGGTTTATTTAGGTTGTATATTATTAAAATAAGTTCGCTAGTAAGGGCGTCTTTAAGCTGTTAAAAGGCCTTTTTTACAGCTGGAGCCTATACGAATCGTCGATCCTTTTTGGTAAGTTCCGTTAATGGCATTACGACTTTATTAAAATGTTGTATGAATCGTCGATAGTAATTGGTAAATCCAAGGAATACTTGTACCTCCGTAATATTAATAAGTATTTTTTAATTTTAAATTACGGTAATTTTCTTAAAATTTATCCTAATATATCCTGGGGTGATAATATATCCTAGATACTTTATTTTTTGGATATAAAAGGTGCTTTTTTCTGCGTTAATTAAAAGGTTAGCGTCCTATAAAGCTTATAAAACCTTATAAACGTGTTTTACGTATTCCTTTTTTATCCTCAAATAGATAAGGATATCGTTAAAGTAATATATAACAAAAATATCAAAATATTTTCGGAGTATATAGTTAACTATCCGTTAAAAGGTTACTGGTACGTTTGTAAGTTCGAAAAGTATAACGAGGTATTCGAATAATCTGTATTTCGTTTTGAAAACTGTTTTTTATTTGTTTTTTGGCTTAATTCGAATCTGGTTATACCTTTCTCGTAGGTCTAAGGCTGTAAACTATTTAGCGTCCCGTAATCGATCCTTAATCTTAATAATTAAGGGTAAAAATGTTTTATCCTTAACGGTGATATCGTTAAGTTATCGGTAATTAATGATAAGTCGTAGTTTTCCGTTTTTCCGTAATACGAAAAATATTGGATATTCTGTTAACGATTTAGAATATTATATGTATTTTTTTCGTAGCTTGTTTTTTAAGTAATCGTGAAAAATGTATAATTTTATTTCGTTTAAATTATAAATAGGATAAAAGGTAATTGTTTTACCGTTTTTTAGGATTATCTTATAATTTTATTTGTTATATTGTAGTAACTTTGTATCAAGTTTTTCCTAAAAAAGTTTTTCGTATTTGTGGTATTATGGTAATACTTTTGCTATTTATTTTGGTAGTTTTTTAGGTTGTACTTATAGATCGTCGTTTATCTGTCGAAATCGTACTTTAAGATTTGCGATAACGCGTTGTATTTTTTTGTTATGCCTTTTATTTTAAATATATCTTATTTTTTTAGGTAATAAGATTTTTGTTATATCCTTATACCTATATTTGTCGTTTTTTCTAATCGAATGTTAAGATTTCGTATTATTTACTTTTTGTTTTATATTAGGAAGTAAGCGGAAGCTTACCTGATTAATTTTTTAGTTGATTAAAGGGTTATATTAGTATAACTATAATTTTCCGAGGATTATATCGTATTTATTTAATGAGATAACGTCGAAATTAATAGTTTGTTTTTTTTTTTTAATAAAGGTTTTAAAGTGATTAATTTCGCATTTAACCTATTTATTGTCGTAAGTAAATCTCTAACCTTCGGCGTTCTTGACCTTATAAAAATAATTCTTTTTTTTTTATAATAACTTTAATTGATTTACTATTTCCGGATTAATATAATTCGTAATTATTGCTTTGTAATTCATTATTACGGTATATTATTTTTTTTTAATCCGTATTTATATAATAATAATATTATCGCTTATAACTCCGATTATCGCGTTTAAAACCTTTTTAAAATGTTATAATTTAACTTTTTTTTTTTTTGCTTACCTACGGCTTTTTTATAAGTAACGCTACTTTTTTAGGGTTTATAAAAATTCTTGTAATATCTTTTTATTCCGATTATTCTATGTTTAAAATTCTTTTAATTATTTTTCTATACGTATTACTTATTCTTATAACTATTTAAGTTACTATTACGTATTTAGTTATTCGTAAATCTGTTTTATAAAAATCTTAATCGTTTTTTTATTAGGTAAAGCCGTTTACAAACTGTTATTTTCCTATTAATTATTATATTCTTCCTCGTTCTTTAAGTTTTATTAATTTTTTTTGGCGAAATTTTTAATTTTTTCTTTAATTACTTTTTTATTTTTTGGGTCGATAATAAAAACCAATTAAATGCCCAGATTAATAATAACTTGCTAATAATGTTTTTCTATTGTTTTTTAAATTAACTCTTTTTCCGTTTAATAATTACATTATCCGAAATAATAAAAAAGGTCTTTTTGTAAATATATCTCCTTAAATAACCAGTTTTACAAGGTTACCTTTTAATCGATTTCGTTTTGGTTTACGAACGATCGTAAGTATCGATATTATTATTAATCGTTTTTGTTAGTTTTTTTTTATTATTTAAAATTAAATTTTTACTGGTATATTCGAGTTATACGTTAATAAATCATCTTTTTCCACTTTTAATAAAACTAACATTTGGGTTTATTATAATAAACAACGTAAAGTTTTGTATACCGCTTTAGTTTTCCAGGGTATAGGTCTTCCCTTTACTCATAATATTCTTGCAGCTATTCTTACAAAACCCGTTAATTTTGCTTTTCCTGTTATTTTCTTTATTAAGATTAAATAAGTAATTTTTCTTTAATAAAAGCCTTTTACTTTAAATAATCCTTATACTATTATACCACCGTATATCGTAATTGGACTATATTAATTAACTTTTTATTATCCTTCTTATCGTTTTATTATCGTTTTTCGAATATAAAAATTTAATTATTTTATCGAAGTTTCTTAAGTACCTTATATTAAAAGGCCTTATATCCTATCTTATTATAGTTGTAACATTTAAACTGGGATTAATTCTGCTATCGAACCGCCTTAATTTTTATAAGGCCTAGTTAAATCCCGTAGGAAATAAAAAATATAATACGTTTATTTCTTTAATTAATTTTGTTAAATTTATACCGTAAAACGTACTATCCCTTTTTTTTTTATTATCTTTCGAACTATCGGTTATCGATTTTTACTGTTTTAATAATATATTTACTTAAAAAGGTTAACCGTTTTAGTTTAATCACCTCGTTTTTAACGTTATCCTTTAACCCTTTATAAAATACGTTAATTAAGGTATCATCCTTTTTATCTACCCATCCTATTTTAATTATCAAATTTCGGAACTTCATTACGTACTTAAACATTAATCCTTTCTATCGTAATTATAAAATTTTCTATACGGTAATACGCTTCTTATCAGGATTATCGAAGTTAACTTTTAACTTTTTTTCAAAGTTGGAATAATTGGTAAAAAGTTCCATAGTAAACTTCTTTCTATTATCTTCTACCCTTTTTAAGTAATCTCTCATAATAAATTCGAACCAGTTAAACACGTCCCCAGTAAAAAATGCCGTAACAACAAAAATTATATCTTCCGGATTATCGAAAACTAAGAACCGTAAATATATTTGCGCCTAAATAAGGAAACTTTAAACGTTAATTTTTCTATTATAAGGTTAAGGTTTTTTAATTTTAATCTTCGAAGTACTAAGATCTTTTTTTATCATTTTCTTAAGTCGTAGAACTTTTGTTTTTAATTCTTTAAATTTATCCTAGAGCTATTAGCTAACGGTAATCTTTTCAGTACTAGGAACCATTTTAACAATTTAAATAATTACTTAAAATCTAATAATACTATTAAATAAAAGCTTATAATATATAACGGCTAAGTTAATTAACCAACTATTAAACTAAGTTATACGGTTTATATTAATAGTTGTATCGTAAAAATCTAAATAACGAAAATAACTTAGTTATGTTTGGTAATATTAAAAGTATCTTAAGTAACCAAGTTATATTGCAAACTAATACTATTTAAACTATAAAATTAATAAGCGTATATATCCTTCTTTAACTTACTGGCTTACCCCTGGTAAATCGGTGATCCAGCTTACTAGCTTACTCCTGGTAAGTTAGTGATCCAGCTTACTGGCTCACTCCTAGTAAGTTGGTAATCCAGTTACGTGATCTGACCCACTTAGGTCCTGTTTCGGCCTATTAGGACCGTTTCCAAGATCTCCCCTCCGTTAGGTCGTAACAGTAAAGGTAAATCCTAAAAAATTTAGTTTCTATATATGCTATATGCTTTTATCTGCATAAATTAAGAGATTCGCCTTTTTTAAAGCTTTTAATATTAAGGCCATATATTTTTTGTATTTTTCGAAATTTTCGGAATAAATGAGTATGTCGTCAAGGTACACAATGTTACGACTTAACGGAAGGGAAATCTCGGAAACGGTCTTACCAAACCGAAACAGAACCTAAATGGGTTAAATCACGTGATTTAGATTTTTTTCTTTTTAAAGATTTAATTAAATCTATATAGATCTAATACCCTTTAAATCTGTAAGGATGACAAGATCTATAAAAAATCCAGATTTTTACGAAGGATATATACGCTCGTTACTCCATAACTTAAATAACATTAGCTTATAATATAACTTAATTACTTAAAACACCCTTAATATTACCAAATATAATTAAGTTATTTTTATTACTTAAAATTCCGTAATATAACTATTAATATAAACCGTATAACTTGGTTTAATAGTTAGTTAATTAATTTAACCGTTATACGTTACAAACTTTTATTCAATAATATTATTAAACTTTAAACAATACCTTAAATTATTAAAATAGTATTTAATACCGAAAAAACCACCGTTTTTTAATAATTTTAAAATAAGCTAAAAAAATTAGAAATCAAGGTTTTACAATTTAAAAAACAAATTAAAAAAAACCTTAGCACCACGAAAATCAAAGTTAAAAAATTTTAACCCTATAATAAAAAAAGCAAAATCCAGAGTTTCCTTACTTAGGTACGGGTATATCTTCGATTCTTAACTTTTAACGACCTAAAAAACCAGATTTTTACCATTTTAACATTCCTTACGGGGGACGTATTTAATTAGTTCGAACTAATCTTAAGGGACTACTTAAAAAACGCAAAAAACGATATGGAAAAATTTATTAAAGAGCTTTTCGCCAATTACGTTAATTTCGAAAAAAAGTTAAAGGTTAATTTTAATAACCTTAATAAGGAATATACCGTTACGCAAAAAATTTTACAATTACGATAAAAAAAACCAGCATCTAAATATATAATAAAATTCCGGAACCTAATAGCTAAAACCGGATAAATAAACGATAAAAATAATATCTTAGTCGATATATTTTATAAAAACTTAAAAAATAATATTAAGAACGAAATTATTAAACTAGAACAACCGATTCCCTTAGATAAATATATTATTAAAATAATACGGATCGATAACTAACAATTCGAAAGACGATAAAAAAAAAGAGGCTAGTACGTTTTACGACTTAGGTTTAATAAGCCAAATAAAAAAAACGAACAGGTTATATCTTTTACCTTTTATAGGATTTAACTAGGCCCTATAAAAATTAAAACAGTTTAACGGCATAATTAATTATAGATTAAATATTATAACTACGGCAAAATAAGATATAAAACTTTTAAATATAAAGCCCCTAAAAAAATTTAACAAAATAACTGGACCCCAATATTTAAAAAATAACAACCAAATAAAAAGAATAATAAGAAATTAATTAACATAATCTGACCACGGTATACAGTAGTATAATGGCATAAAAACCACCCCCATTAAAAGGACCTTATTAAGGAAAAACTGTTTACCTAATTTTAATAAAAAAACTTACGATAAAAATAAATTTAACAGGCTTTACAAAAGTACCTATAAAAATATTACGGGTAAACCGAAAATATCTACCCGGGAAAAATAGAAAAACATATAAAAATTTATATTATTTATTGTAATAAACCCAGATATCAATTTTATTACGAATAAAAAAAAGTAATTTATCAACATATAACCTGGATGCATTAAAAAAAGTTTAATTTTAAAAGATAAAAAAAAATTAACAAGAATAATTAATAATAATATCAACACCTACAATTATTTGTAAATTAAAATAAAATTAACCAAAAGGTAATATTATAAAACTAATTACCTAGGAAGTTATATTTACAAAAAAATCTTTTTTATTATTTAGGATAATATAATTATCAGATAAAAAAAAAGTTAGTTAAAAAGACGGTAAAAAAATATTGCTAAAAAGTTATTACCGATTTAAACATTTAATTAACCTTTATTATAAATTCCAAAGACCGATAAGCAATTAAGGAAAAAATTAAAAGCTTTGCTAAAAAAAACCAGTAAAACTTAGAAGACAAAGTTTAATAAGAAAAGAGCGATAGTTTATAATTAACGTTACCGGATAAAAAAATTATTAAAACTTTTACTAACTATGTAAAAAAACTTACAAAACAGGTTTATAAACAATAAAAAATACGACAACAAATTAAACAATTTTAGGAACAAGTAATTTATTTAGGATAATAAATCGAAGAGCTTTAATAACAGAATACGGAACGTACGGCGGAAATCAAGGATTTATTATAAATTTTAAAAACGGGATGCCTTTTAAAGTAAAGCTGTAGGAAAACGTAAGAAGAGGTATGAAATTATCGCATTTTAAAAAGGTTTTAAACGTAATAATCGGAACTATAAGCAATAACGTTATTATGATACGAGTACGGATTAAGAGAAATTAATATACCGTAATAATGGATTACGGAGTAATAATTGCAAATTATATTAGTCCAGAGGTAATAAATTAGTTGAAGTTATTATGAAAGGAGAAGAGTTATTTTTATAAAGCCGTAAATACCGAAGGTTAAAGTTTTACCTATAATAACAAATAAGTTAAACGTAAGATTAATTATTTTAAAACCTTTATCGAAAAAAGAAAATAAATTATTAATTTCGATATTGTTTTATTAATAGGATATAATATAATTTTTAGTTTACCATAATTACGCCAATACAACCCTTTAATTAATTAAGAAACTAATTAAATAAGCTTTTATTTATTTCTTAATACGGAAAAGAATAAAAAAAATATAAGATCTTAATATTTGATCGACGAGGATAACGAATATAAATATAAGGACATAATAAAAATTTTATTACCTAAAAAGATAAAATATATTTAAAACAAAAAGTATAATAGAAAAATACAGCGCGTTATTATAAATTTTAAAATACGGTTTCGATAAATAAATAACGATTTATAAATATAACCCGAAAAATTACTAAAATAAATAGCGAAAGTATTATTATAATACCATAAATATAAAAAGTTTTTTTAAAAAAAATTCGATACAAAATTATTATAATATAACGAATGGAATTATGAAATAATTTTTAAAAATAACAAAATAACCGTTTTTTATCTTATTTATAATTTAAACGAAATAAAGCTATACGTTTTCCGTAATTACTTGGAAGATAAATTACGAAAAAAATATATACAACGTTTTAAATTATTAATAAAATATCCGATATTTTTCGTCTTTTAAAAAAACGGGAAATTACGATTTGTTATTAATTATCGACAACTTAACGATATTATTATTAATGATAAATTATTATTACCCCTAATTATTAAAATTAAAAATCGATTACGAAATACCAAATAATTTACAGCCTTAAATTTGCAAAAAGGGTATAATCAAATTTGAATTAAATTAGGAAACAAATAAAAAATAACTTTTAAAATAAAATATAAATTATTCGAATATCTCGTTATGTTTTTCGGATTTATAAACGTACCAGTAACCTTTTAACGGATAATTAATTATATATTCCGAAAATACCTTAATATCTTTGTTATATATTACCTCGATAATATTCTTATTTACTTAAGGACAAAAAAGGAATATACGGAATACGTTTATAAAGTTTTATAAACCCTATAAAATACCAACCTTTTAATTAACGCAAAAAAAAATACTTTTTATATTTAAAAGGTTGAATATCTAGGACATATTATTATTTTAGGATATATCAGAATAAACCCTAAGAAAATTTCCGCAATTAAGGACTAAAAAATACATATTAATATTATAAAAATACAAATATTCCTTGGATTTGCTAATTACTATCAACGATTTATACGATATTTTAATAAAATCGTAATACTATTAACGGAATTTATTAAGAAAAATCGACGATTCGTATGGATTCCAACTGTGGAAAAGGCCTTTCAATAACTTAAAAACGCTTTTATTAACAAACTTATCTTAATAATATACAACCTAAACAAACTAATAGAATTCGAAACTAACGTTTCAAATTTCGCTTTAAAAACAATAATTTACTAACGAAATAATAAAAAGAAAGTATATTTTATTGCATTTTATTTTTATAAATTATACGGTACTAAACTTAATTATTTTATTTATAACAAGGAGTTCTTAACTAATATTAAAGCTTTTAAAAAATTTAAATATTATTTTAAAAAAAACTAGCGTTAAATAAAAATATATATAGATTACAAAAATATTTTTTATTTCGTAATTACAAAAGAATTAATTAAACAATAATTACGTTACGTAAAATACTTTTTAAAATTTAATTACGTTATTATTTATCGTAAAAAATCAAAGAATAATAAAGCAAACGTTTTTAAGAAACAACCAAATTTAAAAGATTTTAAGGTAAAAATATAATAAACTGTGTTTAACTAGATGCTAAAAAGACATCTATAACAACGATATATTAACATTACCAAAACGCCTATATTAAATATATACAGAAAAATATAACAATATCATAATAATTTACCCGAAAATTAAAAAATAAATAAAATCCACGTATTAAAAAAATATTAAAAAAGTTTAACACGAGAAATACATAAATACCAATTACATAAACATCCAGAAATTTACAAAACCCTAAAACGTATACGATAAATATATTATTTTCCTAAAATAAAATTAATAATATAAAAAATTATATAATAATACAATACCTATACTAAAATAAAGGCCAGATAATATAAATTATACGGAAAATTATAACTATTACCAATTACTAAACAACCATAAAATTTAATCATATTCGATTTTATTACGAAACTTCCTTTATTAAAAAACCTAGTTATAGGTATATATTATAACAGCATTTTTATAATCGTTAACCGATTTACAAAATTTTCTTATTTTTTACCGTATAATAAGGATATAAACGCTAAATAAATAACATATATTTTTTTTCGACATATATATAACATATACAGGTTACTAACAGAAATTATTTTAAATAAAAATATAACCTTTACTTCAAAATTTTGGCAAAATTTAATAACATAATTCGGCCTAAACCATAAATTATTAAGCGCCTTTAAATTTTAAACGGATAAATAAACGGAAAAAATTAATTAAACATTAAAAACATATTTACGATATTACGTTAACTATAAGTAGAATAACTGGGTTAAAAAGTTACTTATCGCATAACTAGCTTATAATATTAATTATTACGACAATATTAAAATAACTTAAGTAATTATACCAAAAAATAAAGACAAAATTTAAATTTATACGTAATCAAATAAATAAATATTATAATTAAAAAAAGTTAAAAAAATTAACCTTCTCGGAAAAAGAAATAGTTTTCCTAATTATCAAAAATATTAAAACAAAACGACTTAATTAAAAATTCGATTTTAAATATATCGGCCCGTACAAAATCATTAAAAAAATCTTAGAAAATAACTACTAGTTAAAATTTCCACCTAAAGTTAAACTTTATTTAATTTTTTACGTTTTTTTATTCAAATTAGTAATAAACACAATTATAATATATACGATATAAGATAATATAAAGGCAAAAAAGGAAGGAAAAATATATAAAGTCGAAAAAATACTTAATATACAAAAGAAAAAGGATTTACTTAATATTTAATTAAATGGAAAAATTACTTAAACTCCGAAAATATTTAGGAATTACTAAAAAACTCACTGGCGCCCAGCGCCTACTAAAAAACTTTTATTAACAATATCGGAACCACTAAAGTTAAAAATATCCTAATCTACGTTATCTAAAAACGGCTAGTTAATCTTCTCGGAAATGGACTAATAATCTAGGACAGGGATGTGACCGGAGGACGGTACGTTCGCCTCTAGCTGTTTTTACTCCTTTAATTTATCTATAGATTAAAAGTTATAATTAATAATTTTTACCCCTTAAACATAAAAAATTTTTTTTTAACGGTAAAGGCAAAAAAAACAATTAATAGTCTCGTCGATATTGCGCTATTTGCGTATAAAATTTTTTTTTTACTTTTACTAAAGGCATAGTAAAATTTTTTCCGTTATAACCTCTTTATAATCTAGGTAATTCTCTTTTTCCCTAATACGACGAAAAAAATCGATGGGAATACCGGACTTATTACAGCGACGACGATATTTAATATATTCGTTATAACGACAAATCTTTTTTATTATTTAACATTTTATCCCCTTTTCAAAATATAACGTATATAGTATTATTTTAAAACCAAATTTAATAATATAAATAGCTAAAGATTTAAGGTTTTTTTTTTAATTTAAACGATTGCAAAATTTACGATTAGCGACGTAACTACCTATAATAAATTAGCTTATTAAAAAAAGAAAATCTTTAAAGGCAAAAATCCTAAAAAAAAAAAAATCGTATTACGACCTAACGGAAGGAAGGTTTCGGAAACGGTCCTACCAAACCGAAATAAAATCCAAATAAGTTAAATTACGTAATTTGAATCTTTTTCTTTTTAAAGATCCAATTAAATCCATATAAATCTAATACCCTTTAAATTTATAAAAACGATGAGATCTATAAAAAATCCAAACTTTTACGAAGGATATATATACTTATTATTTCATAACTTAAATAATATTAGCTTATAATATAACTTAGTTACCTAAGGTACTTTTAATATTACCAAACGTAATTAAATTATCTTCATTGCTTAAAATCCCGTAATACAACTGCTAATATAAATCGTACAACTTAGTTTAATAGTTGGTTAATTAGCCTAGCCGTTATATATAAAAACAAACCGGTTTAAAAATTTGCGTAAAGTAGTTATAACTATATTCTAAAAGTTTACCGAAATATTAATAAATTCAAAGGGTATTATTTTATATTTGTAATACCTATATATTATTTTAAGAATTATTTTCCATTTTTTTCCTTTTGCTATACGGATAAGGTAAAATTCTTTTTTTAAATCGAAGGTTATAAATTATTTAACTTTACTAATATTTTTATAGTAATTACTAATATTAAAAGATATCTATTTTCAATCGTAATATTATTTAATTATCGATAATTAATTACATGTTACTAAATAAGGTTTTTATCTTTATCGATTTTTTATTTTTTATCCTTAATCTTTAATATTATAATTATAAGATATCCGGCTAGTAATTCGGAAAATTACATATATTTTCGTTTTAAGGCCTAAAAGCTTAGTAGTTGCGAGCCTGGGTGTTTTTTTTAATTACGATAAGCTTAGGTACCCTATTTCGATTAGTTTTAAGAGATAACTGGTTTAAATCCAGCTTGGGTTACCGTTTCTTTAGGTGGCGCCAGCCTAGAAAAGCTAACCAATTAGGGCTTCGGCCCCGTTACCGTATCGGCGATAATTAAAAGGTAGTTAGGAACTAGTTACGATTAGGGGCGTTAAAAATTAATTAATTAATCGGGTGTATCTTATCGTTAATTACCGTATTACATAATTTATATTATGTTTTTCCGGCCTTTAATTAAAAAGGGACGGTTTTTAAGAGGTGTTTCCCTATTACGTTTGTAAAACCAGTTTATGCATATATTTAGTAAATAGATCAGCTCCCTATATGTATGTATATAGCTAGATACCTTAATAGCACTTTACCTTGTATATTTTCGTTTTAAACTTTATTAGGTATTTTTTTATAAAACTTTTACTTTTTCTAAGTTTAAATAATACATTTTATATAATTTAAGATATTACCCTTTTTTAATAAATATTTTATAATCCTATTAATTATAATTTAACAATTTATAATTTATTCGTTTTTTAAATAATTTCTTAAATTTATAATATTCGAAAAATATTATAATAATCCGGTTTAAAATCTTAGCCCTTTTTATTAAATAACAGATTTGTTTTTCCTTTACTAGGGATACTAATTATTTATCTTAAGAAAATCGTTAACTTCTTTAATCGATATACGAGTAACTAAAACGCAACTACGGCATTCCTAATATAATATTATGTTTAAAGATATCTGCGATATTTAGCGAAAATCGCTTTTAATATCCTGATATTTATATAAAAAGTTTTTTCGTTTTTTAAAGAACTTTTTTATTTTTATAAATAAATAAACTGCCGTTTATTATATATAACTTATAAAATTTTAATTTATATTTCTATAAAATCTGGTGTTTTTCTGCTATTACTAAGGAAATAAAGTTACTTTTTGCTATTAAATTAATTATAAGAATATATACTATTAGGTATCTAGCGTAGCTAATCTATGCACTATATACATACACATTAGTTCTTATAAGCGCGACCGGAAGGTACCTTCAAAAAACGTACCTCTTAAAAGGCCGGATAAAAAACCCGATTAATGGGAGTCTTTTAATACGGTAACAAATGCGATTACGTATACGATTAATTAATTAGTTCCCAAAACCCCTAATCGCGGCTGGTTCAAAAACCCCCAGCCACCTAATTATTGCCGACACAATAGCGGAGCCGAAGCTCCAATAGTCTAGCTCCTCTAGGCTTGGCGTCACCTAAAGGAACGGTGGCCCAAGCTGGATTTGAACCAGCTGTCTCTTACAATCAATCGCAATAAGGTGCCCAAGCCTGTTACAATTAAAAAAGACACCCAGGCTCGCGACCACTGAGCTATTAGGCCATTAAATTAATTATAACTTGGAATATTTTACTTTTATATTAAAAAGAAATCTTAATCTAACTACGTATCCCCTTAATTACTTTATATAAGGTCTTGTAAATAAAGGCTCTTTAATACCTTAATTTCGAAAATCTCGGATATTTTTTAACTTTTAAGGCCGTCCGTTTTAAACGAATCTTTATTCGCAAACCTTTTTAACGGCATATTTAATATATTAATCGTTTTTATACCTAAACCATGTTTTCTTGCTATACTTATATTCGGAGATAATTTTTTTTACTTAATTAAGTTCTGGGTTTTATTTTTTACGGGTTATAAGGTTAAAAAAATAAACTTCCGAAAAGGTTATTCCTATATTTAGAAGTTTGTATTAAATACAAAATTTCGGAAAATAACATAAATATCCTTACGATATAACCTTTTAATTCCGTTTTAATTCGGGGTATAAATAATAAAACCTAGGATACTCCGGCCATCGTAAAGTTTCGATATACTTGCATTCGTCGCCGGGTTCGGTAAATATCTTTTCGTCCTATCCGGGCCAGAAATTATTATTTTCCTTAACTCGAAAATAAACAAAACAATTATTAAGATAACAGTTGGAAAAATATAATAAGTTGTAAGGATTCGTTTAAGATTTCTTTAGGTACATTTTATATTCGAGGAGCTTGTAAAACTTTAAAAATAACTATCCGTAATTATTAAAATCTGGCCGAAATTAGCCGTTTACTTTATGCATTTTATAACGTTATATGTTAAAATAATAGAAATATTCTAGCTTAATAATTATCTTAAAAGCCGTTTATCCTGGGTAATACTTATAGGTTTTAGTTTTAGAATCCTAATAAATAAAATGATTTTCGTATTTTAAAATGTCGTTCTAGATTTAAATAATCGTAATAATAATAAATTCTAGCTAAAAAAAAAAACCAAACTAATTTTTTTCTTTTTTTTTCTGCCTTATTATCTGTTTTTTATTTAACCGCTTTAGATTTTTTCTAAGCTAAGGAATTTTTCCTTTCTTAAAGTTCCTCTTAAAAGAAAAACGATATTCGCTTTTAAAATATCCCTTTTTATTACAATTAAAACATTCCATATTAAACTTATCTTTCTTAGGCTTTTTCGAAACGGTACTCGCTTTTTTTTAAGGCCTGCCCTTATCTTTTTTAATTCGGCTATTTAAACCTTTATTATTATTTCGTTTATTAATTTTTTTATAGTACAGATTAAAAGTTCGTTTATCGGTAATAATAACCATATTAATATATTCCGTAAAAGATTTTATTTTAAGTATTATATATAATTTATTTTTAATTTAAGGCTTTAAATCGTTATAAAAAAATAATAATACGCTTTTTAATAAATTAAAAATTACTATTAAACGGTTAAACTTAATTATATATTCCGCTATTAACTTAATCTGGTAAAAGAAATACAATTATTTAACCGTATATTATTCTTTATCGGGGTTTTTAAATAAAGTTCGCATTTTTTTTAAAAAATATTTATAATCGCTAAAAATATAATTAATAATATCCGAAAATTTACGAAAATAATTTTTCAAATAATTTTTCATAATAAGTTCGAACTATAAAAAAACTTTTCTAATAAACGCCTAGGAAATAATTATTACCTTTTAATAATCCTTCGTTAAAAAACTTTTATAAAACTTAAAGTAAAACTTAACCTAAACCAAAAATCCTTTTATATCTATAATTCCATTATAAAATTTAAAAACGGTAAGCTTATAACCTTTAACGTTTAGTATTCCGTTATAACTAAGGGATAAAATAATTCTATTTCGTAACTGGTTTATACCGAACAATAACAAAATCGAAACATTTTATTATTAAATAACTTTAACGTTTTCTTTTTTTAAAACTCGGATTTCTTTAATTAAAACGTTTAATTTCCCTTTAACTATAAATTCTCCCTCTTTACTTTTCTAAACTCCTACCCCGTATTCCTTTTTAACTTTTTCTTTTCTTAACTTTTTTCCCTAGACTTTAATAATATCCCTTAAAGTTAGGAAAAGCTATTATTAAGGTTAAGAAAAAAAAGGTCTTACTTAAAATCGGGTAATAAAGGGGGCTATATTATTAATTAAAAGAAAAACTTCTTTAATAAACGTTATTTCTTTTAATCTTATTATTAATTCCTTACTAGCTAATAACTGAAATCGAATATATTATTTATCTTTTAAACGTCGTTTTATAATATCGTCTTTATTAAGTTTAAAAAAGCTTATACCTAATTAAGCCTTAAATTATTCGTCGGCTATTAATTAAAGAATTATCAAAATATAATAAACCTGTTATACATCTATCTGGAGATATAAGCAGCATCCGAAATAAGGTCTTAATTTACAAATAATAATAAGACGAGGAATAATTTAATAAGCTATTCGTTAAAAAGGTTTAAAATATTCTTCCCTTATTTAGAAAACGGTATAATTACCTTTAATTAAAAGCTTAAATTAATAGCTAAAAAGCGAAACTAAATAAGTGCTATTTATATTAAGGTAAAATGTTATTGTAATATCTAGCTATGTATATACAAGCTGATCCGTTTATTATATATATGTATATAAATGGTTTTATATTAACGTAACCGGGAAGCACCCCTTTAAAAACCGTTTTTTTTAACTAAAGGCCGGAAAAACGTAATCGGGTTATGTAATACGGTAACTAACGATAAATACACCCGATTGATTAATTGGTTCTTAACGTTTTTAATCGTAACTAGTTCTTAGCTACCCTTTAATTGTTGCCGATACGGTAGCGGAGCCGAAGCCTTAATTAGTTTAGCTCCTTTTAAGCTGGCGTTACTTAAAGGAACGGTAATTTAAGCTGGATTTAAACCAGTTATTTTTTAAGATTAACCGAAACAGGGTGCCTAAGCCTGTCGCAATTAAAAGAGACACCTAGGCTCGCAATCACTAAGCTATTAAGCCGTGCTATTTATATAAGAAACCTATTCATTATATATCTCGATTTTTAAAATAAATATATCGTAAATCTGCTAAATCTATATAATCTAGCCCCCAGATCACCTAGATCACCTAGATCACCTTAAAAGCTAAGCTTACCTGCCCGAGGTTTAGCCGTAACAGGTATACGCTAGGCCTTAAAGGCTGGTCCTTTTAACACAGGAACCCCTGTTTCTACAATAAAGAATAGTAATTTGCTAACGAAATAAAAAAAGAAAATTATACTTTATTACCTTTTACTTTTATAAATTATACGGTACTAAGTTAAAATACCTTATTTACGATAAGGAATTCCTAGTTATTATTAAGACTTTTAAGGAATTTAAGTAGTATTTTAAAAAATAATAATTAATAGGTAAAGGTATATACCGATTACAAAACCTTTTTTTATTTCGTAATTGCTAAAGAATTAATTAAACGATAATTACGTTACGTAAAATACGTTTTAAAATTCGATTACATTATTATTTATCTTATAGGATTAGAAAATAGTAAAGTAAACGTATTTAATAAACGATTAGATTTAAAAAAGCTTAAGATAAAAATATAACAAATTATTTTCTACTAGATATTAAAAACATACTTATAATAACGACATATTAATACTATAAAAATATTTATTTTAAATATATATTAAGAAATATAACGATATTACGATAGTTTACCTAAGAACTAAAAAATAAATAAAATTAATATACTAGAAGAATATTAAGAAAACTTAATAGGAAAAGTATATAAATATTAATTATACGGATATCCAGGGATTTATAAAACCATAAAACTCTTATAACGGACGTATTATTTCCTTAAAATAAAATTAACCCTATAGAAAATTATATACTAATATAATATTTACGTTAAGGTAAAGGTTAACGATATAAATTATACGGAAACTTATAATTATTACTAGTTGTTAAATAATTATAGGAATTATTTATATTCGATTTTATTACTAAATTTCCCTTGTTAAAAAATTTAGTTACGGGTAGATTTTACGACAGTATTTTTATTATCATCGACCGATTTATAAAATTTTCTTATTTTTTAATTTACAACGAAAATATAAACGCCGAATAAATGGCATATATTTTCTTTAGACATATTTTTAATATATATAGATTATTATTAAAAATCGTTTCAGATAAAGATATAACCTTTATTTTAAAATTCTAGCCAAGTTTAATGGTATAATTCGGTTTAAACTATAAATTATTAAACGCTTTTAAATTATAAACAAATAAATAAACTGAAAAAATTAATTAAATATTAAAAACGTATTTACGATATTATATTAACTATAAATAAAATAATTAGGTTAAAAAATTACTTATTATAATAATATTAAGCTAACTTTAAGGACTGTTAATTTTGGGTTTACCTTAAAAATTTATAGAAAAATACAAAAAAGGATTAATTAATGTTAAGGCAATTTTTACGTTAAAATAACTTAAGTAATTACATTAAAAAAATAAAAACGAAACTTTAATTCGTACGCGAATAAATAAATAAATATTGTAACCAGAAAAAGTTAAAAGGATTAATTTTTTTTGAGGGAAAAATTGTTTATCTAATTACCAAAAATATTAAAACTGAACGCCTAAACTAAAAACTCGATTTTAAATATATCAGCCTATATAAAATTATTAATAAATTTGAAAAAATAATTATTTATTAAAATTACTACTTAAAGTTAAACTTGATTTAATTTTTTATATTCTTTTATTCGAATTAATAGCAGATACTATTAAGATTAATTCTAAATACGATAAAAAAATAAAAAAAGATATATTAATTAATAAAGTAAAAAAAATACTTAATATACGAAAAAAAAGGATTTACTTAATACCTAGTTAAGTGGAAAAATTACCCATATTCTAAAAATACCTAGAAACCGGCAAAAAATCTTACTGGCGCCTAACGCTTTTTAGAAAACTTTTACTAATAATATCGGGGCTACCAGGGTTAAAAATATTTCAGTTTACATTATTTAAAGACGGCTAATCGGTTATCTTAAGAATAAACCAACTATTTAACGCAGAGGTTTAAACGACGGGCAATAAGTTTGCCGTTTCTAACTATTTTTATTCCTCTAATTTATCTGTGAATTAAAGCTTACAATAAATAATTTTTACTTTTTAAGCGTAAAAAAAAATTTTTTAACGACGAAAACGAAAGAAACGATTAATAATTTTATTAATATTACGTTATTTTCGTATAAAGTTTTTCTTTAACTCTTGTTAAAAACGTAATATAATTTTTTCCGCTACGGCTTTTAAGGATCCAAGTAATCTTTTTTTTTTAATATAACGAAGAAAGTCGATAAGAACACCGGACCTATTACAGCAACGACGATATTTAACATATTTACTATAACGACGAATTTTTATTATTATTTAACATTTCTTTTTTTTTTTCGAAATATAACGTATACGGTATTATTTCGAAACCAAATTTAATAATATAAGTAACTAGGGATTTAAGGTTTTCCTTTTAATTAAAACGATTACGAAGTTTATAATTAACGATATAACTATCTATAATAAATAATAAACTTACTAAAAAAGGAAATTTTTAAAGGTAAAAATTTTAAAAAGGGAAAATCGTATTATAATTTAATTAAGGGTTTAATTATAAAACGGTCGGACTTATTATAGGTTACGTAATTTAAATCTTCTTTATAATTAAAGATTTAAATAAATCTATACAGATTTAATTCCGTTTAAATATATAAAGATAATAAAATCTATTAAGGATTTAAGTTTATACGAAAAATATATATACTTATTACTTTTATAATTTAAGTACTACCAGCTTGCAATATAACTTAATTACTTAAAATACCTTTGGTATTATTAGACGTAACTAAGTTATCCTTATTACTTAGATCTTATAATATAACTGCTAATATAAACCGTACAACTTAGTTTAATAGTTAATTAACTAGCTTAGCCGTTACACTTTTAGCTTATTTAATAGGATAATAATTAACCTTATAACCTTTTTAAACGAATTTCTTTAGTTCTTTATTTATAAACTTTAAAAAATCTTTAACATATATATACGCCTTTTACGCCGATAACCTCCTTAACCGGTACTTCGAATTACGTATAAAATTAATAATTTCAAATATTACTTAACGGTTAAAATGTTAAAAAAGAGAACTAGATAATATTACTATATAAGAAAACGCGTTGCAATTAGAGATATAGTTATTATTTTAATTAGCCTAGGTTATATATATACGAATAATATAGCTATCGCGCCTACCTCTCTACTACTTTAAAAACCCTTTATACCTTATTTATTTAACTATTATATACGTTTAAATAAAATTAAAATATTTGTATTATAAATCTTATATTTTCCCTAAAGAAGACGTAACCGTAGAATTAAATTAAATAAATAAATAGATTATGTTATCGGTTGCTAAGTTTTCTCAAACCTTAACCTTTTTACAGCTCTTATCGAGAACTATTCTTAACGGAATTTTAAACGGTTTTCGTAATCCGGAATAGTCGGATAAATTATCGTTCGTAATTCTTTAATTTATATCGATTTAAAAGTTAAACTTCGATGTTTTTAAACCCGTTATTATTATTTTTTAATTTTTCTAATAATTATTTTTACCGTTTTAAATTAAATCGTATCCGAGAATTAAAAATAAAATCCGTTTTTTTTCGGAAAAATTATTAATATCGATAAAAATATCGATATATTTTATTCGGCCGATTATTTTATTTAAATCGGGTAATTTAATCGAAACCGTTTCCGTCGAGATTCCGGAAATACGGAATATTAGGACTTTATATTCGGACTTAGCCAGCATATTTTAGTTCTCTTAATTAATAAAGGTTTGAAAAAATGCCTTAAAATTAATCGAAATTAAAGAAAATAACTGGTCTGGAATTTTTAGCCCTTTTTTCTGGCTAATATTTAATATTTTTAATCGTAAAACTGGCGAAAGGTTATAAAGTAGCTATTTTATACGGACTTAAAGTTTACCGCAAAAAGCTTAATATCTTTTAAGTTATTAAAATTCCCTTTATTAAACGGTAAAGTTAAAAGGTATAAAGTTTATTAGGATCGACGCTTATCGGCATTGCGTAAGTAAGCTTTTTAAGCCGATATTAATCGAGAAATTACGTACTTATAAGGACCTAGTAATCGGCTTTAGGATAAGGCTTTTTACGACCGAGGTATAATTTATCGTTACCGTAAAAATTATTAATAATTACCGTATTTAAAGATGCTGGGTAAAATATTTCTCGTATTAAATTATTAATATAATTATTTCGTATTTTTGGTTTAGCCTGGATAATACGGCTTAAACCTAACGACTTTATATAAATCTTATATATTATATTTTATATTATTTATATAATACATAAAAATTTAAATTATTTTCTATATTTAAATAAATAATTTTAATTTAAAATAATAATTTCTTAATAAATTCTTTATTTAATTAATAAAAACATTAAAGATATTAAAAACTAATATTTATATTTATAATATTTAAAATTAACGATTTATAAAATATCGTTTTATTAAATGTTATTGTTTATATATAAATATGTCCGCAGATGTAGTGATTTATTATTAGAAGGTTAAAAGGATTAAAAGGGCTTTGATATAACCCTAGGATTATAAGGACAAAGAAGCTGGAGGCTATATCTAGCTGCTGGG
>QJNZ01000526.1:6346-61700 GCA_004155055.1 Monosporascus sp. CRB-8-3
AAAATTCCCCCCCCCCCCCCCCCTTTTGCAGTGTCAGTCCTTCGGTGAGGCTGTATATTGCTCGTTACCTCGGCCTGCTGCTTTGCCCCAAGTCTAGACTGCTTCAGTCATAGTAATCAGTCTGCATCCGCTATCTCGCGTCAGCCGTGTAACGGCGCAATGTCGTATCTAGAACTGGGTACATGCAATTCTCGTGTGAAGCAAGGCTATGCTTCGGGTGTTACGCGGCGAAATCTTTTTAAATATATGCATTTCGACTATGTAATGTCAGGCTGGTCGAGGTCTATCATGGCCTATCGGCTCGCTGCCGAATCCTACTCTAATGCATGTCGTTTGGGGTAACGCAGTAGGCGCTTGGTGGGCTCCCACCCACGTGTACCGCTGCAAGTACCTGGACTTTCACCCACTTATATACCTACAGTGTATGTAGTAGGTAGGCTTGGCAACGGTTCGGAACGACCAATTTTTTGTGAATAAGCGCGCTTGTACCGGGTACATCTGCGAATAATTGGAGGCTGATGGACTGAGTTACCTAGGTATCATACGTATTTGTATACTAGGACTGTTGTCAGATCCTGGCAGTTGGCTCCGCAACCGCGACTGGCATTCCGAGCGCAATCTATGCTCTCATCTCGAACGTTATTTCGGAGAAAGTCCGACGTCTCATCGCTTACGACAATTTCCTGTAGCACCGTACCTAGATACTTAGGAAATAGGTAGCACTGTTGGAGTCATTTCAAGTACCGGTGTTTCAATCCTTCCAATGCCCTGTTAAATCGTTTTTAATCAAAGTTGGAACGACTGGATCTTTCTTATACCCCGTGGTGTGGTTTCGACTCGAAATGTTTTCGTTGGCAAGGTAGCTTTATAAACCTGATCGTTCGCGCTGCCTTATGGCCACCGCATACGTGACGAGCAGACAGCTGAAGTGAGGCGTTCTGGGAAATGTAATACTAGTGCGTACGGGCACTTCAAGCCAGATAGATTGGTGGCAAGCTGACATCAGGTGGTGTCCCAGATAAGTTGGGTTTCACTCGGTCCAGCAACTTTGCGTCGATATCGTAACACCGATGATGTCCCTCCTCTCAGTCCGGTGGGCTCTTTTCGGCTCTCTTTGCGTCGCCCCTCGTGCTTTGGCCTTGACTCTTCAGAAGTACAATCTTGTCACTTGCGGGGAGCTCAATGAATCTTTCGACGCGGCTGTTTTCGCACGAGACGAGGCCGAATATGCGGAATTGCGAACGGAGAACTGGTGAGGCAATGACACGTCGGAATTACCATACACCAGTGCTGACTTTGACAGGTCGCAAACTGCATGGAGAAACCCATCATGCATTTTCCAACCCACTGGCCTGGACCAACTTCAAGAGGTGATGTCGCTCCTGGTTGAATCAGATGTGCCGTTCGCGATCCGGTCCGGTGGTCATTCGCCGGCTCCGAACGCAGCTAACATCGATGACGGCATACTCATTGACCTGTCCGGCTTCAATGAGGTCGAGTACGATGCCTCGAGGAATGTAGCCGTCGTAGGCTCCGGGCTGAGATGGGGAGAAGTCTATAGCCAGCTCGACCAGTTCAATGTCACGGTAGTAGGAGGGAGGGTCTTGGACGTAGGCGTCGGTGGTCTCATCCTGGGATGTAAGCATACCTCCTCTAGCCTGCCCCCTCTTTTGAATTGGACTATTGACAGACCACATAGGTGGCCTTTCCTACCTTTCCGGTCTCTATGGCTTAGCTTGCGACAACGTGGTTAACTTCGAGGTGCGTATTCATCAACAGTGCGAATTCCTGGACACTTTTAACAGAGGTGTAGGTAGTGTTGGCTGACGGATCGGTGGTTGATGCAAACGAGACGCATCATGCTGATCTGTTCTGGGGATTGAAAGGTGGAGGCAACAACTTCGGTATGTTCTCACATCCTTGTCGAAACCAGTATATGTATGCCGGCGGCTAAGAACCTGGAAGGAATTGTGACTCGGTTTACGTTATCGACCTATCCTATTGGCCAGGTCTGGGGTGGACTAAAGGGATACTCATTCGACGATCTCCCTGCTCTGCATGAGGCGATGTTGGAATACCAAACGTCCACCAATGATGATTATTCCAACTTAATGATACAGGGATTCCCGAGCAACAGAAGCGTGGGCGCCGTAGTCAGCATGATTTACCTCAAGCCCGAAGAGTTGCCGGTGGCATTCGCCCCCTTTTATGGCTTAAACACCACCTTCGACACGATGCAAGTCTCTTCCTTTACCGAGTTCCTCTCTGCTCAAGGTGTACTAGGCCTCCCACCGTGCGTCCGACTTCTTCCCCGTCTCCCCTTTGGTAGACACTAACAGTCTACGATTAGTCGCATCGATTGGACCACATCGAGCTTCAAGCCAAACCAGGCCCTGTACACCGCCCTGCATGAAATTGTGACGGAATCGCCTGCCCTGGAGAAGATTTACTCCGTCACCGCCGGTTCCGCGGCTTTCGGCATGCAGCCCATTTCGACCAACGTCGTCGAGCAGGGTCTCGCCCGCGGCGGCAACGCACTGGGGTTAAGTCCGGAAGCGCAAACCTGGTACGTAATCGATTCAGGCTGGTGGTTTGCGGAGGACGACGAGTTCGTGCACGCCGCGACAAGGGAGGTGACGAATGCGGGCGACGAGGCGGCTAGTGCCGAGGATAGTTACGTCCCGTATGTCTTCATGAACGACGCCAGCTGGGACCAGGTTGTCATCGAACACTATGGCGAGGAGAACGTGAGAAAGTTGAAGGAGATACAGGGTAAATATGACCCAGATCAAGTCTTTCAGAAGCTGGTGCCAGGGGGTTTCAAGCTGCCTTAGGTGAGCATCGCCCGAAGGCTGGACCTGGAGGGTAAATTGCACGCCTTTGGTCCAGTGCTGTAACTTAGCCAATTCCAATTTTGCTCCTTCGAAGCCCTCCATTACCCTTGGTGCCGCTGTTTATCATCCGGCGCGCTTTCGTAGCAGATATGTTGACGTGAATCGAGGTTATTATAGTCTACGATGAGAGGAGTGGTTGACACCATATTTCTGCGCGGCTTTACGTGTATCGAGACAAGGTGTACTGGTGGGCCGCATTTGAAGGCCGGAAGCCCGAGTCAGCCCGAGTCATGTCAGTAAAGTTACCGAGTGTTGGCAGTTTGATGGTAGACATCACCACTCGCACTCCCACTTCGACCTTCCGAATCGGTTAAAGCAGCAACTAGCATGTGAGGAGATAAGAGGTTACTGTGGCGTTTTCATGAAGATTCAGCAACATTCCGATGGTGTCAAATTAGCAGTGAAAATCTGTAGCTGTGACACATGTATTATGGAAATTTTGCACTCTGGTGTATAGCGAGCAAGAATTCAAGTGTAGTTGCAAGTCTCGACTGTCGTAGTCATCGTACGACAGTTCCTACCTAGGTGCCACCTTCGGGCTGATCGAACTACACGATAGCAGCCGCAAGGCTCGTGTTCTCCTTATTAATCCCGGCCCACTGCGCGCTGCGCACCCACAGTGCCTCCTGCTTCTTCTCGTCTTTACTCTCAGGAGAGCTCTCGTCCTTCTTCAGAAGCGTGTAGTAGCCCCGCGCGCCGGCATACTCCTGGTCGAGGGCCAATTTAGCGACATCGACGCCGGCTGCGGACACTTGACGCATCGTAGGGTCTCTCAGTCGCATCAGTGGCATTAGGGGTCGAAGAACGAATTTCTGCAAGTAGGCCAGCATTCCTGGCGTGTTGACCCGAAGAGCGCGCGAATCCACGAGGTTGCCGGGGTTGATAGCGACAGCCGTGATCTTACTCAAGTTTGCGTCCTACAAAGGACAGGGTGAGTTAGTAGTGAGCCTGTTGGTCCTCCAGCTGAGGCGGGATCTATTGTCCATTGCTGACCTTCTGCAGATGCCTATTCAGCGCATACATCCAGGACACTGTAGCTAGCTTCGCGTTGGCATATCTTTGGAAGCCCAGGCCCATCTTGTCGGGGCCGGCCTTAGGCTTCACCAATAGCTCCAGATCACCTGGGATTGTGGGTGGATATTTTTCCACTGCAGTGATTGGTGTCAGTGGGACACACGCCATGGGATAACAGACCAAGAGAGTCTCACACGACTTCTGGACTGCTCGTTCAATTATGATAATCCTGGGGTGTTTGCTTACAGCCATTCTTGCCAGGCCAGTGGGAGTCGCTCGCGAAGAGCACTACGCGGCCACCGTTAGGCCCAAAGCTCCCAAGGAGGCGCAGGACAAGAGCTACATGAGCGATGTGGCCGACCTGAAACGTCTTGTCGTAGCCATCGCCAGTAATCTCAGGATCGGCCACGAGGTTCCAGTAGTAGGCATTGGCGACGATGGCGCTGAGGGGAGGATGCACCTCGTTGGCGATATCTTGGGCGACTTTTCCGGCAAATTCATGAACGGCGGTGAGGCTCGAGAGGTCGAGTTGGTGGATGGATGCCTTCGCGCCGGGATACCGGGCTATTGTCTGCCGCAGCCTTTTGGTGTTGGCGTCAGCGTCGGACGTGTTTCTCACAGTCAGAATGGCAGTGGAATTTGGATGTTCGCGCAGGATGTGATCAACGGCATGGATGCCGAGCGAACCATTCGCTCCAGTGATAAGAATGGAGTCTGCCATGCTCACGTCGTCTACCTACGTAGTGGTGGCAACTGCTGAAAATTAGCAAGGGAAGGAGAGAGAGAGAGAATCAAAATGTAGCGGGATGAGGAACCTGGGGACCATGGTCGGTGGTCTGATGAGAGTGTGATGCTGTCCTAAGCTGGGCGATGTGGAGTGGCCGACACTCGTGTCAGATTTTAGATATAACCAACACAATCCTGAACCAGCTTTCGTTACCACGGTTTAGTTGCAAAGGTAGTTAGGTGCTTAGTGCTAGTGTAGGTAGGTAATAGGTACCTAGATACGAAGTACTCTGGAAGAATCAAAGGTACAAATGCCCCATTGATCATTGATGTCTCAGCCCCGGCGGGGATACCTTCGTACTTAAGTACCTAGATCTTGGCGGGTATGAGTTGATTTGGCCGGTTACCCGGACAAATCAGGGTCCACAACCTGGAACGGCCCGGATTGTTGGCGGATCTGATCTAATCTGATCGAATGCTTTTAGCGCCGTCCGTCAGGTTCGTGATTCGGGATCGTCTTGCAAGTACGCACCGGGCGTTATTCCAGCGACAGACAACGACATCCCAACATCACCAGACGCTTCAGGGTCTTCCTAGGTAGGCCAATCATTTTGGCTTCGTACTTTATAAGCGATGCATTCGATTCTACATATGTAGCCAAGTTCCACCAGCTCTCTATGGCCGGTGTACCACGTAATCCTCGTGAAGACATATACACCCATTCAGCATTTGGCTTGTTTGACCAACGAAGTGTTTCCCTTCCAATATCCGGGGCTGGTTTGTGTTGCATCATATAAGTCAAACACCCACTTCATGCACTACCCCCTTCAGGCCCCATTACGTATATTAAATTAAAAAAAAAAATTACAAAATTACATAGTTTTCGAGTTTAATTCCTTTAGTATATAAAGCTATATATATATAACGTTGTATTTATTATTTTAACAGCTTTAATTATAGATATATATATTATAAATATTAAATTTATATATAAAAGTTTAAAATAAAATAAAAAAAGAAAATAAAAGTTAATAATATTAAGAAATATACTATATAAATATTCTACATTAAATAGTTTTCGATTTTTACTTTTTTCTATAAATAATAAGTTTCAAAATAATTAAAATAAGATTATAAAACTAGTTTAAATTAGCGAGAAAATCTAAGTTACGCGAAGTAATAGTTAAAAAAATAATAAAGAAAAGAATAACTAAATAAATAAACTATAAAAAATATAATAAAGATATATATTAAAAAGTTACGATTAAAATCAATTAGCCGCCGATTTATTTACTATTATAAATAACTTCTTAATAATTATTAAATATATTTAATAAAAGAAATTTAATATATTTTCTTTTTAAAGTTCGTTTTATCTTTTTAAAAGAAACGTAACCGTAGAACTAAATTAAATAAATAGATAAATTATATTATCGGTTATTAAGCTTTATTAAACCGTAACCTTTTTATAAACTGCTTAATTATATAAATCCCTATCGATAACCATTTTTAACGGAATTTTAAACGGTTTTTATAATCCGGAATAACCGGATAAATTATCGTTTATAATTTTTTTATATTAATTTAAAAGTTAAATTTCGTCGTTTTTAAATTTATTATCGGTATTTTTTAATTTTATTAATTATTTTTTTATAAACCGGATATTTTTTAATATAAATTTATATAAATATCGATTATTTTTATAATTTTAAATTAAATTATATCCGAAAATTAAAAATAAAATTAAATTTTTTTCGGAAAAGTTATTAATATCGACAAAAATATCGATATATTTTATTCGGCCGATTATTTTATTTAAATCGGGTAATTTAAACGAAATTATTTCCGTTAAAATTCCGGAAATACGGAATATTAAGATATTATATTTTAATTTAGCCGGTATATTTTAATTATTTTAATTAATAAAAATTTAAAAAACTTTAAAATTAATTAAGGTTAAAAAATCGTAAAATTAATAAAAGGTTATAAAATAGTTATTTTATATAAATTTAAAGTTTATTACGAAAAATTTAATATTTTTTAAATTATTATTTAAAATTCCTTTTATTAAACCGTAAAAGGTATAAGGTTTATTAAAATTAAAATTTATTAATATTACGTAATAATCGGTTTCCGGATAAAATTTTTTATAATTAAGGTATAATTTATCGTTATCGTAAAATTATTAATAATAATTATATTCGAAAATATTAAATAAAGTATTTATCGTATTAATTATTAATATAATTATTTTGTATTTTTAATTTAATTTAAATAATACGGTTTAAATTTAATAATTTTATAAAATTCGTTTTAAAATTAATCGGTTATTATTTTATTTTAATTTATAATTTTTAATTATGTTATTTTATTTTATTTTTATAATAAAAAATAAATTTTTAAATTACGAATTTTATTATTTATTATTAATAAATATAATAATTTATTATTAAAAAATTAAAAAAAATTAAAAAAAACTTTAATTTGTAATTTTAAAATTATAAGGATAAAGATATTATAATTATATTTAGTTATTTTTTCCTTTTTAATTAAAAATAAAAAACTTAGAATTAAAATATTTAAAGTTATAATTTTAAAAATATAATATAAATTGCCGATATTTATATATATATTAAAAACGTATTATAATAATTATTAATTAAATAATTAAAATAAAAAGCGGAATTTAATTTTCATTTTATAAAATTTAAAATTTATTAATATAATTATTTCGTATTTTTAACTTAATTTAAATAATATAACTTAAATTTAATAACCGTATAAAAATTTAAAATAAAAATAATTTAGTTTTTTAATTATAATTATATATAAATTTATTTTATTATAAAATTAATAATATTTTAAATTTTTTTAATAATAAAACGTATAATTATTAATTATATAAATTAAAAAAATTAAATTTTATTAATTATTTATTACTTATTTTAATAAGGTTAAAAGTAATAAATAAATATTATAATATAATTATTTAAAATATATTAAACGGTTATTAATTAGGAAAAAAAATTAAATCGAAATTATAATAAACGTTAATATAAAATTATTAAATTTAAGCCGTATTATTTAGGTTAAGTTAAAAATATAAAATAATTATATTAATAATTAACATAATAAATATTTTATTTAATATTTTCGAATACGGTAATTATTAATAGTTTTTATAATAACGATAAATTATATTTCGGTTATAAAAAGTTTTATTCCGAAACCGATTACGTAATATTAATAAATTTCGACCTTAATAAATTTTATATTTTTTAATTAATTTAATAAAAAAAATTTTAAATAATAATTTCAAAAATATTAAACTTTTCGTAATAAATTTTAAATCCGTATAAAATAACTTTATAACTTTTTATTAATTTTACAACTTTTTTAATTTTAATTAATTTTAAAATACCTTTTTAAACTTTTATTAATTAAAATAATTAAAATATACCGGTTAAATTCGAATATAAAATCTTAATATTCCGTATTTCCGGAATTTCGACGGAAACGGTTTTAATTAAATTACGCGATTTAAATAAAATAATCGGCCGAATAAAATATATCGATATTTTTGTCGATATTAATAATTTATTCGAAAAAAATACGGTTTTATTTTTAATTTTCGAATACGATTTAATTTAAAACGGTAAAAATAATTAATTTTTGCATAAATTTATATTAACAAATATCCGGTTTATAGAAAAATTATTAATAAAATTAAAAAATAACGATAACGGGTTTAAGAACGTTAAAGTTTAACTTTTAAATCGATATAAAAAGGATTACGAACGATAATTTATCCGGTTATTCCGGATTACGAAAACTATTTAGAATTCCGTTAAAAATGGTTATTAATAAGGGTATAATTAAGCAGTCTATAAGGTTGGGGTTTAGTAAAGCTTAATAACCGATAATATAATCTATTTATTTATTTAATTTAATTTTACAGTTACGTCTTTTCTAAGGAGATAATTATATAATTATAATTTATTATATATAATAATATAATAATTTATATAATAATTTTTATTATATTTATTTATTTATTTATTTTATTTATATATTTATAGTTTCACCGTGAAAACCATTGATAGTTGCCGTGTTCGAAGATACTGGGTAGAGTATCTATCGTGTTAATTATTGGTGTAATTACTTCGTGTCTTTGGCTCAGCCTGGATAATACGGCTTGAACCCAACGACCTTGCATATTTATAGTTATAATAATTAAATATAGGAATTTAGCGAATAGCGCATAGTTATTCTAGGAAAAACTAAAGCAATTTAAAAATGATCTTTTTTATATCTATATTTAGTTATATAAAATATAGTTCCTAAATAAAAGCTATTTTAAATAACAGCTACGGCTTGAATGTACTAGCCGTAAGTACTTAAAAGTACTAATTACCGATACGCCCTTTTACGTTAAGTAATCTTATTTACGTAATTTTTTAAAATCAAATTTAAAACTCTAAGAAAAATCTATTAAAAAGTTGTTAAATTTCTAATCTATATACAATTTAAACCTTCGTCTCTGTTATTTTTATTAAAAATAAGTCTATATATTTAACTATTATAGTAAGGGATTAATTCTTTTAATTAATTCTTAAATATTTTCTAACTTATTTTATATATTTTTAAATTCTAAATTAATTATAAACCGTTTAAAATTTACTTTATTAAATAACTTTATAAATACGTTAGTATAATTATCTTTATTTTTTATATATTAAAAATAAGTATTTCCTTTTTAAATTCTCTAACGTACGTAATAATATTCGATTTAAATACAACGCTTTTTTTCGTATTATTTACGTTTATTTATTTATTTAAACGTATTTCTATTATTTACAAAAGTACAAAAAAACCTTTAAATATAAATTTCAGCTTTATTAAAAAGTTTTTAAATTTAGTTATTTTTATAATTGTTATTCTTATATTTATATATTTAATCTTTGTAATATATTTAATAATAATATTTTAGAATTTCGAAATTTATAAAATAAATATTTTAATTATAAAAATATATAGCTTATCGTAAACTTTATTAATTTATAATTATTTATAAAACTTATAATTATAATATAAAGTTATTAAGTTTAAGCCGTAGTATTTAAAGAAAGCTGAAAATACGAAGTAATTATATTAATAATTAATATAATAAATACTTTACCTAGTATATTAAATACGGTAACTATTAATAGTTTTTACGATAACGATAAATTATATTTCGGTTATAAAAAACCTTATTCCCAACCGATTATTACGTAATACCGATAAGCTTTAACCTTAATAAACTTTATACTTTTTAACTTTACGGTAAAATAAGGGGAATCTTAAATAATAATTTAAAAAATATTAAGCTTTTTATAGTAAATCTTTAGTCCGTATAATATAACTGTTTTATAACTTTGTATTAATCTTACGATTTTTTAACCTTAATTAATTAAAACAACTAAAATATACCGGCTAAATCCGAATATAAAATCCTAATATTTCATACCTCCGGAATCTCGAAAAAAATAATTTCGATTACGTTACTCGATTTAAATAAAATAATCGGCTAAATAAAATATATCGATATTTCTATCAATATTAATAATTTTTCTAAAAAAAATCGGGTTTTATTTTTAATTTTCGGATATAATTTAATTTAAAATAATAAAAATAATTAATTTTTATATTAATTTATATTAAAAAAATATCCGGTTTATAAAATAATTATTAATAAAATTAAAAAATAACGATAATAAATTTAAAAACGTCGAAATTTAATTTTTAAATAGATAAAAAAAATTAATAAACGATTTTTATCCGATTATTCCGGATTACGAAAACCGTTTAAAATTTCGTTAAAATTAATTATCGATAAAAATATAATTAAGTAATTTATAAAAAAGTTAAAATTTAATAAAATTTAATAACTGATAATATAATTTATTAATTTATTTAATTTTATTTTACAGTTACGTTTTTTTAAGAAGAATTATATTTATAGTATTAATAATTTTTTTATAATCTTTAATACCGAAAAAATATATTTAATATACCGTTTAAATAGTTCGGTAATTTTTTAATATATTTTTAATATTTAAATTAACCTTATAAATATTATATTTAATTCGTTAATATAATTTATAAAGTTAAAATCTTTTATTAAATTTATACATTTAAATATTTTTAAATAGTTATAATGTTATATTGTATTACGTATTTTAAGAAAATTTTAATAAATACTATAAGTCTTTTTATTTTAATTAAATTAATTAATTTTAATAATTTTTAATATATTATTATTAATTTAATCTAAAAATTTTTATTAATAAAAAACGGATAATTTATACGTTTAAATACTTAATCTTATTATTTTAAGTTTTTAATTAAAATATTTTTAAAACGTTATTAATTAAAACTGGAAAATAGAAAATTATGTACGTATAAAACGATTATAGTTTTTATTTTAAAATCATAATATATTACGTTATTTAATATTAATGGATATAAGTTTTAATTTATATATACTTTTTTATTTTTTTCTATTAAGTAGTTCCGGTTTACTTTAACTAGTATAATAACTTTATTAACTTAATAATTTTCCTAAAATAATATCTATATATATATATTTTAAATATATATATAACTTTAAAATAACGATTAATACTATTAAGATTTTTTAATATATTACTTCAATAAAATTTATTATAGTTTCCTTATAATTAATTTCTTTTCGTTATATAAATTCTTTTACCTTAATACGTATTTTATATTTAATTATTTTTCTTTTAAACGTATATTTTTTTCTTAATATTTATTTAATATTTATAAAATGTTTTTAAATAATTTTACTTAAAAGCGTAAATTTAAAAAGTTCGCGTAAATAGTTTTCCTTAATTTTTATAAAAATAATTTTAAACTATACTTTTCGGTTTAAATTTTCTATAATTTTTTTTAAAATAAGCCGTTATTTATAATAATAAATAACTTATGCAAGGTAAAGTGCTATTGTGGTATCTAGCTATGTATATACAAGCTGATCCGTTTATTATATACATGTACACAAATAGTTCTGCACAAACGTAACCGGGGAGCACCCCCTTAAAAACCGTCCTTTCTTGGCAAGGACCGGAAAAACGCAATGCGGGTTGTATGACACACGGCAACTGACGATAAGATATACCCGATTAATTGATTGGTTCCCAACGCCCCTAATCGTGATTGGTTCCAGAGCCCCCAGCCACCCCTTAATTGTCGCCGACACGGTGGCGGAGCCGAAGCCCTAATTGGTCTAGCTCCTCTAGGCTGGCGCCACCTAGAGGAACGGTGGCCCAAGCTGGATTTGAACCAGCTATCTCTTAAGATTAACCGAAACAGGGTGCTTAAGCCTATGGCAATTGAAAGAGACCACACCCAGGCTCGCGACCATTAAGCTATTAGGCCAATAAATAACTTATAAATATTAATATTTAATATATTACTTATTTATTTATATTTATAAACGTTCCGGATAACTTAATTAATATTTTCAAAATTACTAAAATAAAATTTTTTAATATTTAATATTAATACGTTAAAATAAAAGGTATATATATTACCTTTATTTTTTCCTTTTTAAATTAAGGTTATTTTTAATTTTTAAATTATTTTTAAGGCTTTATTTAAGGTCTTTAAAATATATAACTTAAAGTTATTTTTTAAACGTTTTCTTTTATATTTAATTTACTTTATTTTTTATTTTAACGCCCTGCGTTTAATAGTATTTTAAACGGTTTTATACGAGTTATAAAAATAATCGGATAATATTTTTAAAGTTAAAAGGTTTACTTAACTTTTTTAAGCTTTTATAAATAATAATATATAATTGTTAGGATATATATAGTGGTTAAAGGAATTCGGTATAAGGGGTCCCTAGGGTAACGGAGGGGTAAACGTAACAGACTTATTATTTATATATATACGGCCTAAACCTAGCTTTTATATACCTTTTTTATAACCTAGATTAATTAAGACCCTAGTAATATCTTAAATTATAACGCGTTTCCTTATATACTAGTATTTTTTAGTTCCCGTTTCTTAATATTTTAACTGTTAATTAATATTTAAGACTACCTATTTTATACGTAATTCGGAGTACCGTTTAAGGGGGTCGTTAGCGTAAAGGGTGCGCGCTTGGTAGTTAAAACCGGAAGAAAGGTTTTTTAAGATTAATTAGCGAAGAATTAGAAAAACTAGATCGAAAAATTATAAAGTTAATTATTGCCGTAATAAGTAATTAACGAAGGAAATTAAGAAATATTAACGAGATATATTAGCTGCGAAAAAAAGTATTTAGTATAATAAATTTATTTAAGAAATAGTTAAAAAACCTGTAATAAAAACTGGTTAATTTAAAATATAATAATAATAATAATAATAAAACGAAAATACCGTTAACGGTTATTTACTTAAATTAGGATGTTTTTAATTTAAAATTATTGAAAAAAATCGTTTCGAAGATAAAAGTAATTGGATAATATAAAAAACAGCGTTTTAAGTAATATTCGTTTTTATCGGTTACGCCGGCGGTAAGTCGGACCGCTTTACGACAGTAAATAAAGTTTAAATAATTACGAACGTTATTATTAACGTTAAAAAATTTTTATATCAGTTATTTCCGGTTTTACGAAAAGGACTTTAATATTTCGGGTTTTAGAAAAAGCGTACGAAAATAAGAACATCGACGAATAATTTAACTTTTAAACTTAATTTTAATTTTTCTATTAAAACGTAAAAAAGGATTTAATTTTCGATTACGTTATCGAACTTTAACGTTTCGTTCGACAAACTAGCGAAATTACCTTACTTGTAACGAAAAGTTAATAAATTATTATTTTTATTAATTCGTTTCGTAATATTAAAAACGTTAAAATATAAGTATTACGTATTCGAAAAACCTTTCGGTTTTAACTTATTTAATTAAATTACGTTTTAAACGATTTTATTACCGAATTCCGAAGTAAGGATTATAAAAAATAATCGGTAAAAAATTATGTTACGTAAAAAAATAATAAAAAACCGAACTGGAATAAAAAAAATAAACTTTATTAAAATTACGGCGAATACGATTATAAGGTAAAAAACTACCCTAAAAAAAAGACGACAACGATAAGAACGGCAACGAAAAGAATAAAAGCCAGATTTATTACGGCGAAACTCACTTTATTCCTAACGGCTTAAAAAACCTATATAATCAGCCTTTTAAAAAATATTAAGCTGGTTATTAATAAATAAAAGCGCTAAGACGGAAGTTTAAAGGCTTAAGGGCGCCGGCAAGGTCTAAATAACCTTAATAGCAATACAAAATATCCCTTTAGCTATAAGGGCGTATTAGGATATATGTAATAGCTAAAGGAATTAGGTATAGGGGGTCCCTAAGGCAACGGAGGGGTAAACGCGACAGACCTACTATTTATATATATACAGCCCAGACCTAGCTCTCCCATACCTTTCCCATAACCTAGATTAATTAAAACCCTAGCGATATCCCGAATTATAACGCGTTTTCTTATAATAATATTATAAATAATTTACCCTTATTTAATAGTTATATTTTATAATTATATATCTATTAATAACTTAGTAATGGTTTTTATAAGTTATTAACCTTTTTAATTTAATTCGATAATTTTTATTAATTAAAATTTTATATTTATTATTAAGAATTTAAAAATAATCGTTATTAAGTTTATATAATTTATCCGGTTCGAATACGATTTTAAAATATTTTATTAGTAATATCTGTTATTCTTTTTATAAATCCGTTTTAATATTAATTATATAAATTAGAAATTATTAATTTAATATTTTTCGTACCTTAAACTTTTTTTAATTATTATTATACTAAATTTTCTGCCGTTATTAAAATATAAAATTTATATATTTTTTATATTTACTCTTTTTATTCGGTAGTATCGATTTTAAATATTTTATAATTTACGTAATATATATATATAAGTTCAGGCTGGATAATACGGCTTGAACTTAATAACCTTATATATATATATAAGTTTTATTAAACTTTATTTTTATTTTTAATATTAATAAGCTTAATTAACTTTACGTTATATTAAATATATTTTTCTATATATTTCTTTTAAGGTTTAAAGTTTATAAATAATCTTTCCTTAGTTATTTTAATTAATAGAGATTCGAGAAGTTATAAAATCGATCGAGGTTAAAGTCGTAGAACTGGTAAAGAGTTGCAAAGCAGCCATCTTATACGGACTTAAGGTTTACCGCGAAAAGCTTAATATCTTTTAAGTTATTATCTGCCTTTTAAGAGATTCTCCCTGCCGAACCAGCTAAAGGGTATAAGGTTTATTAGGGTCGAAACTTATCGGTATTACGTAACAATCGGTTTCGAAATAAGGCTTTTCGTAACCGAAATGTATAATTTATTATTATCGTAAAAACTATTAATAATTACCGTATTCGAAAATATTAAGTAAAATATTTATGGTATTAATTATTAGTATAATTATTTCGTATTTTTAACTTAGCCTAAATAATACGGCTTAAACTTAACGACCTTATATAAATAATATTTTCTATATTATTAAAGTTTAAATTTATCCTCTTAAACCTTTAATAATCTATATTAATTATTCGGTGTTAAAGTAATGAAAATAGCAGTATTAAAAGATAATTTTCTTTATAATTTTATCTGTTATTAAAACTTTTCTATTTTTAAAAACGTTCGAAAATACGTATTTTAAATTATCCGTTAAATTATCGCCGTTCTCCTTATTAAATAGCTCCTTTAATACGTATTCTTATTAATAATTTTTATCGTTTACTAAATCCGGAGCCGCAATAATAAATTCAGGTTTTTTTTAAAAACGTTAATTATTAATAATTAAATTCTATTAAGGTTTATTAAAACCTTACGATTTAAGTAATTTTTTTAAAAAAAATATTTCCCAGGAAAATAATTTTAGTAAAAAACTATTAATATATAACGTATACTTGATTATAATTTTATTTATTTTATTAAACTTTTTAAAAGTTACTTAACGATATTAATAAAAATAATAATTACGGGTTTTTTATCTATTATAATTGGGATTATTTTAGATTTAATATTTATTACAGTATTCTTTTTAAAGTTATTAATATTATTTATAATATAAAGTTGTTAGGTTTAAGCCGTATTATCCAGGCTAAACTAAAAACACAAAATAATTACACCAATAATTAATACGATAAATATTTTACCTAATATTTTCGAATACAGCAATTATTAATAATTTTTACGGTAATAATAAATTATACGTTTCGGTTACGAAAAACCTTATCCCGAAACCGATTGCGTAATGCCGATAAGTTTCGACCTTAATAAACCTTATACCCTTTAGCTTTACGGTTCGGCAGGGGAAATCTCCTGGAATATAGATAATAACTTAAAAAATATTAAGCTTTTTGCGGTAAACTTTAAGTTCGTATAAGATAATTACTTTACAACCCTTTGCCAGTCCCATAATTAAAAATGTTAAATATCAGCTAGGAAAAAGGGCTAAAAATTCCAGACCAGCCACTTTTAACCTCGATCGATTTTATAACTTCTTAAATCCCTATTAATCAAAACAATTAAAACATACCGGGCAATTCCTACTACAAAATACCGGTATTCCGTAACTATAAAATCTTTACGGAAAACGTTTTTCTTAAGGTTTTTAAACTTAATAAAACTTTGAAATAAGTTAAAAATATCGACATTTCCGTTAATTTAACCGACCTTTCTTAAAAAATCGGATTCTGCTTTTAATTCTCGGATACGATTTAATTTATATAAATAAAAATAATTAAAAATTAAACGACCTTATAATGGAAAACATTAATCGTATAAAGGAATTACTAGGAAAACTGGATATAAACGGCAAAAGACTTAAGAACTTCGAAATTTAACTTTTAATTCGATACAAAAAGGATTACGAATAATAATTTATCCGGCTATTCCGGATTACAAAAACCGTCCAGAATTCGGTTAAGAATGGTCGTCGATAGGAGCATAATAGGGCAATTTGTAAAAAGGTTAAGGCTTGGTAAAGCTTAGTAACCGATATTACAATCTATTTATTTATTTAATTTTATTCCACGGTTACGTCTCCTCTAGGGAGAAATATTATTTATAATAGTAACGTTTATTTTTAAAATATAAGGTAATTTATTTAAATTATTTTTAAGAAAAGAATATATATATATAAATATAACGTTTTTTATAACATTTCTTTTATAACGTTCGTTTACTTATAACTTAAAGCGATTAATTATTTAAATTTTAAGACGTTTAATTATTAAAGCTTTTTAAGGTTTTCTAAATTATTTTATCGTATTATTATTTAAAATCTTTAAGTTATTGTTTTTTAACGTAAGCGTTAAAAGTTTTTCCGTTTAATCGGTATAAATCCCTTAAGTAGTTAAAAATAAATTATTCTTCGTTTTTATTATTATTATAAGCGTTATAAAAATTATTACTTTAATTATTTTATTTATTATTACCTTAATATTAATTAAGTTTTTTTTAATTTTTTTCGGCTTAAGGTAATTTTTCGCTAGGTATTTATATTTACTATAGTTAAAATAAAATAGTTTTTTAGTTTTCTTTTATACGAGCTTATTACTTTAGCACTTATTATTATCATTTCTTTATTCTTTACTTTTTTAAACGTTATAAAATTCGTTATTAAAATTATTAATTAATTATTAAAAGAAATAATTAATCTGTCTAAGTATTAATTAAATTATTTTATATTAATTATTAACGCGATCCTTTATAGTAATAAGGATTATAATGATTTACTTTTTTTAATCTAAGTTTTATATTATAGCCTTTAATCTTTTATAATATTTTTTAAAATTTCGTAATAAACTATATAAGGTTTTCTTTATTATATAGAATTTTATTAAGTTTTTTTAAAGAGACTTTTACTTAGCTTTATTTAGAACTACGTCATTTTTTAAAAGTTTTTAATATTTATAATTAATTTTAAAACTGGTTTTTATATATTTTAATAATAGCTTTTACGAAATATCACTAATTAAATTATCTTAATATCATTCCGTTTCCGTAACTAATTTTTTAAGGGTAAAAATTAAAACGTTATTTTAAAACTTTTAATTAGCTTAATTTATAAAGTAATTTTCTTTATTTAATGAAAAATTAAAATATTTTTAACGTAATTTTATATTTCTATTACTAAATTTTTAAAATCCTTTTTTTCTCTTTAAATAAACGCTTAATTCGTAAAAATTATTTAAATTATTAAAAGTTATAAAGTTACTAGGAATATTAATTAAACTATTACGATAGCTTTTTTATTTTCGGGAACTTTTAAATAAATTTAAAAATAAATTATCTGAATCGCCGAGGTTCTTATATATTTTCTTTTCTTTTTTTCTTTTTTCTCTTTTTTTAAAAAAGATTAAATTTCTTAATAATAAAAGCTTTTTATAAATTTTCCGCTCTTTTTAAAGGAGACGTAACCGTATAACCAAATTGAACAAATAGATAGATTGTGCTATCGATTACTAAGCTTTATTAAATCCTAACCTTCTTATAAATTGCTTAGTTATGTCTTTATCGATAACTATTTTTAACGGAATTCTGGATAGTTTTTATAATTCGGAGCAGTTAGATAAATTATCGTTCGTAATTTTCTAGCTTATATCGATTTAAAAGTTAAATTTCGACGATTTTAAACCCGTTATCGTTATCCTTTAATTTTGCTAATAATTTTTTCATAAACCGGATATTTTTTAATATAAATTTATATAAAAATTAATTATTTCCGCCGTTTTAAATTAAAGTATATCCGAAAATTAAAAAAAAAACCCGATTTTTTTCGGAAAAATTATTAATATCGATAAAGATATCGATATATTTATTCGGTTAATTATTTTATTTAAATCGGGTAATTTAATCGAAATCGTTTCCGTCGAAATTTCGGAAATACGGAATATTAGGATTTTATATTCGAACTTAGCCGGTATATTTTAGTTATTTTAATTAATAAAGGTTTAAAAAGCTTTAAAATTAATCAATATTAAAAAAATCGTAAGATTAACAAAAGGTCGTAAAGTAGCCATTTTATACGGATTTAAAGTTTACCGCGAAAAGCTTAATATTTTTTAAATTATTATTTAAATTTTTTTATTAAACTAACTAAAAGGTATAAGGTTTATTAAGGTCGAAATTTATTAATATTACGTAATAATTAATTTCGGGATAAAGCTTTTTATAACCGAAATATAATTTATCGTTATCATAAAAACTATTAAAAATTACCGTATTCGAAAATATTAAGTAAAATATTTATCGTATTAATTATTAATATAATTACGTCGTATTTTTAACTTAGCCTAGATAATACGGCTTGAACTTAACGACTTTGCATAAATTTTCTACTTTTTAATTATTCCGTAAAACATTTTTATAAATAGTTATATTTCGTAAACTTTATATTATTTTTAAATAAAACGGTTTATATTAAAGTATACTTTTAAATTAAAATATATTTAATAATTATTTTACGATATTATTTATTTATTTTAACGTTTTCCTTAATTTTTTATAAATTAATACTTAAAAACGTATAAAACTTATTTAATTTTAATTAGGATTATTATTTTTATATAAAAACATTATACCGTTTTTTTAACTGTTATTATTAAAGTAATAAAATTTTATCCGCAAAAGTTTTAAAAACAGGTTTTTTTTCCTGCCGTTATATCTCTTACGGGCTTTTATTCTTCCCTCTTACTATAAAACTTTTCATCTTAGGAGTTTTTTTAATTACAAAAAAAAGATTTAAATAAATAAATAATTTAAAAAGAAAAATTCAAAATTAAAATCGTTATTCGTATACTTTTTTTCCGTATAAAAACGAAACCTTTATCGAATAAGTTACTTTATTTTATTATAAGAAACTACCCCGCAATACGTTCTTATTACTTACTTATTATCGTTAACTGTTTATTTTTTTTTTTAAATTTCGTATTCTTTTTATTAACTTAATCTATAAAGAATATCTTTAATATACATATTACGGTTATTAATTAACTAAAAAACGCTACTATATTAATAATTATAAAGATTTACTATTTATACTCTGTCCTTTTTACTATTCGTACCATATGCCCTACTTTTTAACTAATATACATCTAATATAACTATTAGTTTTTAACTAATTCTACTCTCAAAATCTTACTTTATTAAAAAGTAAAAAAATATAACGTATTATATAAGTAAGCGAGAAATATAAGCGAGCGAGCCGTTTTTTAGCATTTCGTAATAACGAATTAAAATAAATTAATTTAAACTAATTAAATTTTTCGTCGCTAGACGTTTTTATAATTTCTTTATAAGTATATGTATTATATCCGAGCTTGCTATATATATTACATTTCCGTTTTTTCGTTTAAACTTTTTCGTAACGATTACTTTTAACTTTTATTAATTGCTATTATTTACTTTTATTTTTTTTTAGTTATAAAAGCCTATATTTCCTTAATATAAGGTCGTTAGGTTCAAGCCGTATTATCCAGGTTAAACTAAAGATATAAAGTAATTATATTAATAATTAACACGATAAATACTTTACCTAATATCTTCGAATACGGCAATTATTAATAGTTTTTACGGTAACGATAAATTATACTTTAATTGCAAAAAACCTTATTCCGAAACTAACTATTACGTAATACCGACAAACTTTAACCTTAATAAACCTTATACCCTTTAGCTTTACGGTTTAACAGGGGAAATCTCAAATAATAATTTAAAAAATATTAAACTTTTCGTAATAAACCTTAAGTCCGTATAAAATAGCTACTTTATAACCTTTCACCAATCTTACGACTAAAAGTATCAGATATCAGCCAGGAAAAAAAGCTAAGAACTCTAAACCAACCACCTTCTTTAACCTCGATCAATTTCAGGGCATACCGGCCAAATCCGAATATAAAATCCCAATACTCCGTACCTCCGGAATCTTAACGGAAACAATCTCGATTAAATTACCCGACCTAAATAAAATAATCGGCCGAGCAAAATATATCGATACTTCCGTTAATATTAATAACTTATCCGAAAAAAATCGAATTTTATTTTTAATTTTCGGATATAATTTAATTTAAAACGGCGGAAATAATTAATTTTTACGTAAATTTATATTAAAAAATATCCGGTTTATAAAAAAATTTTTAATAAAATTAAAAAATAATAATAACGGGCTTAAGAATGTCGAAATTTAACTTTTAAATTAATACAAAAAAAATTATAAACGATAATTTATCCGGCTATTCCGGATTATAAAAACCGTTTAAAATTCCGTTAAAAATAGTCGTTAATAAGGACATAACTAGGCAATCTATAAGGTTAGGGTTTAATAAAACTTAATAACCGATAATACAATTTATCTATTTATTTAATTTGGTTTTACGGTTACGTTTCCTCTAGGGAGACTATATTTCCTTTATAATAAGTATGTCTTTTTCCTAAAGACGTATATTTTTAATTTTCCGGCGTTTATTAAAAACGTAATTCGTTTTGCGAAAGTAGCCCTTTTTTTCCGAAAAAAAGCGATTTTATAAAAAAAAATTAGGTTACTTTTTATTAAAAAATTAACCGATTTAAATATTTTTATTAGCGAGTTATTTTAGAAAATTTTTTTTTTTTTTTTTTTTTTTAAAAAAATTAAATAAAATAAATTCTATTTTTACGAATCCGGATTTAATATTATCGGGTCGTTATAATAACTTTAAATGCGTTATAAAAGCCGACAATAAAATTTTCCTTAATAATATAAATAACGTAACGTTATATAAAACTTTTAATATATAACAAATAAATACGTTTTAATACGGAAAAATAAAATACGTTAAAAAGTTAAAACCGATAAAAAAAAGATAGGTATATAAAATGTAATCATATTATTAGTTTTATAGTAGTTTTCGTAATTATTAAAGATAAGGAAATATTTTAAACTTTTAATATCCGTTTTAATATATTTATTAAAATGTTTAATTTATTTTAAATTTAGTATATTTATCGTTTAGTTATTTTTACTTATAATAATTTTTTTATTAGGTAAAAGTACGTTATCGGCGAACTAGCGAAAAAGGTAATTTTTTTCGGTAAGGATAATAAATAAAAATAAGGTTTAAATTTAAGAATTAATAATTTATATTATTATAAATTATGCCCGATTTCCTTATTAGGTTTATTTAGACTTTTTATATTTTTCGATAATTATAATTATTATATTTATTATTATATAAGGTTTATCAGTGTCGAAGCTTGTCGGCATTGCGCGAGTGAGCCTCCCAGCCGATATTAGTCGAGAAATTGCGTGCTTACAGGGACCTAATAATCGGCTTTAGGATAAGGCTTTTCGTAACCGAGGCGTATAATTTATTATTACCGTAAAAATTATTAATAGTTACCGTATTCGAAAATATTGGGTAAAGTATTTATTATGTTAATTATTAGTATAATTATTTCGTATCTTTGGCTTAGCCTGGATAATACGGCTTAAATCTAACGACCTTGCATATTTATTATTATAAAAAAATTTATTAAAAATTTTATTTCGTTAAAGTTATAACGTATTATATAAGCAAGTTATATATATAAGTAAACTATATACTTTTTAGTACGTCGCGATAGTAAATTCGAATTAAATAATTATAATATATTAAATTAATTTAAATTAATTAAATTTTTTATCGGTAAATATTTTTATATCCTTTTTACAAATACGCGCATTATATCCGGGCTTGCCGTAAACGTTATATTTCCGTTCCTTCGCCTAAATCCTTTTATAATAACTCTTTTCGGTTATTACTAGTTACGATTATTTACTATTATTTTCCTTCGTAATTAGAAAAGTTTATATTTCCTTTATAGTAAATATCCCTTTTTCTTAAAAACGTAATTCGTTTCGCGAAAATAATCGTTTTTTTCTCGAAAAAAAGCGATTTCGTATAAAAGTAACAGGTTACTTTTTATCTAAAAATTAACCGACTTTAATATCTTTATCGGCGAGTTACCCTGGTAATTTTTAATTTTTTTTATAAATAACAATCCCGTTAAATCGTTTTAGTAATATTTTTAGGAATTTTCGCAAATAAGGAAATAACGGAATTAATAAAGGTAAATAAAAAAACGGTAGGTATAGGTATAATTAAAACTTTTAATTCGAAAAGGACGTAATTAAAATCGAATAAAATAAATTCCATTTTTGTAAATCCGGATTTAATCTTATCGGTTATTATAATAACATTAAACGTATCGTAAAAGCCGGCGATAAAATTTTCCTTAATAATATAAATAACGTAACGTTATATAAAACCTTTAATATATAACGAATAAACGTATTTTAATACGGAAAAATAAAATACGTTTAAAAGTTATAGCCGATAGGAAATATAAGTAAGTATATAAAATGTAATAATATTATTAGTTTTGTAGTAATTTTCGAATTCGATCGAATAATAATTTTCGTAACCGTTAAAAATAAAAAAAAGTTTCGAATTTTTAATACGTACTTTAATATATTTATTAAAATATTTAATTTATTTTGAACTTAGTTTATTTATCGTTGAATCGTTTTCGTTTATAATAATCTTTTAATTAAGTAAAAATGGTTTTTCCCGGTAAAGATAATAAATAAAGGCAAAGTTTAACTTTAAGAGTTAATAGCTTATATTACCGTAAATTATTCCCTATTTCTTTATTACGTTTATTTAAATTTTTTACGTTTTTCGATATTTGTAATTACTATATTTATTACTATAAAAAAACCTATTAAAAACCTTATTTTATCGAAGTTATAAATATTTTTTTCCGTAATACCGTATTTTGTAATTATAACCCGAATAAGTTTAAATTATTTACGAAATACCTTTAGATTTTTATATAAAACCCGTTAATAATTTATTTTTTAATTTAAATACGTTTTATATTTATATTACTCTCCTTAAAGAAGACGTAACCGTGGAACTAAATTAAATAAATGGATAAATTGTATTATCGGTTACTAAGCTTTATTAAACCCCAACTTTACAGGCGTTTTATTCCAAGGTAATTTCAGATTGCCTAATTATGCCCCTATCGACGACTATTTTTGACGGAATTCTGGACGGTTTTCGCAATCCGGAATAACCGGATAAATTATCGCTTGTAATCCTTTAGTTTATATCGATTTAAAAGTTAAACTTCGACGTTTTTAAGCTTGTTATCGCCATCCTTTAATTTTGCCAATAATTTTTTTATAAACCGGATATTTTTTGGTATAAATTTACGTAAAAACCGATTATTTCCGCCGTTTTAAATTAAATCGTATCCGAAAATTAAAAGTAAAACCCGATTTTTTTCGGATAAGTTGTTAATATCGACGGAGGTATCGATATATTTTATTCGGCCGATTATTTTATTTAAATTAAGTAATTTAATTAAAACCGTTTCCGTCGAAATTCCGGAAATACGGAATATTAGGACTTTATATTCGGATTTAACCGGTATATTTTAATTGTTTTAATTAATAAGGGTTTAAAAAGCCCTAAGATTAATTAAGGTTAAAGAAAGTGGCTGTTATAAGATTAGCGAAAGGTTATAAAGCAGCTATCTTATACGGATTTAATGTTTACCGCGAAAAGCTTAATATTTTCTAAGTTATTATCTAAGATTCCCCCTGCTAAACCAGCTAAAGGATATAAGGTTTATCAGGGTCGAAATTTATCGGCATTACATAATAGTCGGTTTCGGGATAAAACTTTTCGTAACTAAAATACAATTTATTGTTACTATAAAAACCATTAATAATTACCGTATTCGAAAATGTTAAGTAAAGTATTTATTATGTTAATTATTAGTATAATTATTTTATATCTTTAGCTTAGCCTGGATAATACGACTTAAATCTAACGACCTTGCATATTTATATTACCGTTTAATAAAATTAAATACTTAGTTAATTTAAACGCGTTTTATAACGCGTTATGCAAATAATAAATTCGTTATATTTTTAATATATTAATGCCGGACGGGAAACGTTTACGTATTTAGATTAAGGATTTGTTCGATAATTAATTTTGTTTTAGTTAATATTAATTTTTGCGAATTAAGAACGGTATCGGATCGGGCGTATTTGCCGTTAGTTCGCGTTTTTAAGATAATAAATGGGATATTATAAATAAAATTAAGTTTTTTATAATTAAGTTTCGGGTTTTATTTTTTAATTTAAACGACTAGGTTTATTTTCGCTTTTTTTATAAACCGTTTTATATTATAATTATTGAAAAATAAGTAATTAAAGTTAAAAAGTTAAAATAATAATAAAAAGTATATAGCTTATTTATATATATAGCTCGCTTATATAGTACGTTAAATATTCTTTTTTATAATATTATATTTCGTAATTATAACCCGAATAAGCTTAAATTATTTACGAAATATTTTTAGATTTTCGTATAAAATCTTTTAGTAATTTATTTTTTTATTTAAATACGTTTTAAGTTTTTTTTGCCTTTTAATAAAATTAAACGTTTAGTTAGTTCCGATATATATTACGATACGTTAAGTAAATAATAAATTTGCTATATTTTTAATATGTTAAAGCCGGATAAGAAACGTTTGCGTATTTAAGTTAAGAATATAATCAATAATAATTTTTTTTTTCGATCGGCGTTAGTTTTCGTAAATTAAAGATATTATCGGTTCGGGCGTATCGATTATAATATCGGGCTTTTAAAGTAAATTCGGAGCCGTTATATTTAAAATATAGCTTTTTAAAGCTAAGTTTCGGGTCTCGTTTTTTTACCTGGATAGCTAAATTTATTTTAGGTTTTTTTATAAGACGTTTTATATTATTAGCGTTAAGAAATTTATAATTAAAGTTAAAGGGTTAAAGATTTAAAAAAAATTAACTTGCTTACTTATATAGCTTACTTGCTTATATAATACGTTATTTAATTTTAATAAATTTCCTATATTCTAAATTTATAATAATAACTTTTATTAAACCTTTATATTTATTACGGCAGTATTTGGTAAAATAATAACGTAATTTAATTAATATATTAATATATTAACGCTTTTATACTAATTTCTATAAAATACCGAAATTTCTATATAATAATTAATTGTTAATTAAATTGATCGTATCGGTTACGGCAGAATTAATTATTTATACGCTTAATTCCAGTTCGAAATACCTTATTACGTATTAAAAACGGTACGTAATAATAATATATTCTTATTAACGGCATTTAAAAATTTAAAACAGCCGTAACGGTTAAGGTTATTATTACCTTAAATGCTATAAACAGCGCCGTAAATATCGTTAAGATTATAAATATTATTATTTCTTACGTACTATCTTATCTATTATCCCTTTTACGTTTATCGTATTTACTGCGGTAATATATAACTCTACTATTACGGCCTCGGCCTTATTCTTTCGTTACGGTTATTTATAGCTTTATAAATAACGTAAATAACGTATTATCTTAAACGTTACCCCGAGTTAAAAACGTAATTACGCTATAACGTACCCGTTATAAAAATTAAGGTATAATATTACCTTCGAACTTTTCGATAAACTTTTATTATAAACATTTACGGTAAAATAATTTATAAAAATCTCGGTATATATAAGTTTGTTAAATTTTATATAAAAGGCTTCGGATAAAATTTTTAAAACGTTATAAAAACGGTTATATATTTAAATCATTTAGAACTTATAAATAAATAAAATAAAAATTTCTTTAATTTATATATTATTACTTACGTTTTTTAAAATAATAAAAGTTACTTATTAAACTTCGTACTATATATTATAACTTATTAATATTATTTATTAATAACTTTATAATATAAGGATTTTTAAACGGTAAATATATATTATATTACGTTTTTTTTAAAAGAGATATAATCGTAAATATAAATTAAATAAATAAATAAATTATATTATCGGTTATTAAATTTTATTAAATTTTAATTTTCTTATAAATTACTTAATAATGCCTTTATCGACGATTATTTTTAACGGAATTTTAAACGGTTTTCGTAATCCGGAATAACCGAATAAATTATCGTTCGTAATTTTTCTTATATTAATTTAAGAGTTAAACTTTAATATTTTTTCAATTAGTTATTATTATTTTTTAATTTTATGAATAATTTTTTAATAAACCGCATATTTTTTTTAAATATAAATTTACGTAAAAATCGATTATTTTTACGGTTTTAAATTAAATTATATTAGAAAATTAAAAATAAAACCGGTTTTTTTTTCCGAAAAAGTTATTAATATCGATAAAAATATCGATATATTTTATTCGGCCGATTATTTTATTTAGGCCGGGTAACGTAATTAAGACCGTTTCTGTTAAGATTTCGGAAATACGAAATATTAGGACTTTATATTCGGATTTAGCCGGTATATTTTAGTTATTTTAATTAATAAGGGTTTAACAAGCTTTAAAATTAATTAAGGTTAAAGAAAGTAGCTGGTTTAAAGTTCCTAGCTTTTTTTCCTAGCTAATATTTAATATTTTTATTTATAAGACTAGTAAAAAGTTATAAAGCAGTTATTTTATACGAATTTAAGATTTACCGCAAAAAGCTTAATATCTTCTAAGTTATTATTTAAGATTTTCTTTATTAAATTAGCTAAAAAGTATAAGGTTTATTAAGGTCGAAGTTTATCGATATTACGTAATCGGCTTTAAGATAAGGCTTTTTACGACCGAGGTATAATTTATCGTTATCGTAAAAATTATTAATAATTGCCGTATTTAAAAATATTTAGTAAAGTATTTATAGTATTAATTATTAATGTAATTATTTTATATTTTTAGTTTAACCTAAATAATACGGCTTAAACTTAACGACTTTATATATTATATTACGTTTTAAAAATATTTATATATAACGGTAACGGTTAAAATATAAAATTAACTTACGTTAAAAATTATAATAATACCCGGCGGTATTATTTTATTAAAAATTAATATCTTTTTTAAAATAATAAAATATAATATCTTTTAATTATTTATAACGGAAAAATACTATAAAATTAAATAATAATATATAAGGTAAAGTGCTATTAAGGTATCTAGCTATATACATATATACAGGAAGCTAATCTATTTACTAAATATATGTATAAACTGGTTTTACAAATACAACCGGGGAGCACCCCTTAAAAACCGTCCTTTTTTAGTTAAAGGCCGGAAAAACGTAATACGGGTTATGTAATACGGTAACTAACGGTAAAATACACCCGATTAATTAATCAGTTCCTAACGCCTTTAATCGTAACTGGTTTTTAGTTACCTTTTAATTATCGCCGACACGGTAGTAGGGCCGAAGCCCTAATTGGTTAGCTTTTTTAAGCTGGCGCCACTTAAAGGAACGGTAGCCCAAGCTGGATTTAAACCAGCTATTTTTTAAGACTAACCGAAATAAGGTGCTTAAGCTTATCGTAATTAAAAAAGATACCTAGGCTTACGACTACTAAGCTATTAGGTCTTAAATAATAATATAATTAATTATTACGTAATAAAATTTTGCTTTTATTTATCGATTAATTTTATAAAAGTTTTATTTATAACAAAAGAATTAACGTAGGACATAAGCGAACGAGCTATACAAGCGAGCGAGCCGTTCGGACCTATATAATAAAATCGGATTTTTAAAAATTCATAACTATATCAAACCTTTATAAAAGCTTATAAAACTTTATATACGCCTTTATAACGATAAAACTAACGTAGAATTAAATTGGTAAAAATTATACGCTTAAAATGCACTAGCTATATATAATAATCTCTTTTTTCTTTTAAAATCGGACCTATCTTTTTATATCTCTATAAAGGAATTTATTTAAAACGTTTAAAAAAATATGAACTTATTATTTACAAATTATCATTAAAGCTTATCAAATTTGATATTATTTAATAAAGGTTTCGTAGAATTATATTGTTAAAAAATATCGTATTTTTTTATTTTAAAAATAATATAAAATAAATTATATCTTAGCGAAAATATTGTAGATCTTTTTTATATTTTATATATAATTATTAGAAATACAACTAAATATTCTAGCAAAGTTGCATCGAAATCCAATGTAAATTGGCGAAGTTATAACTATTTAAATTAAAAGTGAGGCGAAAACGACTCGCTCGCTTGTGTGGCTCGTTCGCGTGTGTCCTACGTTACTGCGTTTATTAAATAAATAATATTTAACGAAATTACAATTAAATTTCGTGAAAAAATTTATTTAGGTTTTATAATTAAAATACCGTTCGCGACCGAGGTACAATCTATCGTCACTGTAAAAACTATTAATAGTTGCCGTATTCGAAAATACTTGGTAAAGTATTTATCGTATTAATTATTAGTGTAATTACTTCGTATCTTTAGCTCAGCCTGGATAATACGGCTTAAACCCAACGACCTTATATAATTAAAATACCGTAAAATAAAACAATTAACTTATTAATAACAGATAAAGAATTATAAATCATTTAACTATTTAATAATAAATTATTAATTATTAACGAACTCGTTTATTAAAAGTTATTAAATAACGTTAAAATCTTATTTAATACGTAAATATATTATATATTACTAATATAATAAATATTTTTTACGAGAATAAAACATAATAAAATAACAATATCCTTAAAAAATAAAATTAATTATTACGTCCGGAACTATTTAAATATCGAAAATCCTATTAATCGTTATTTTCTAAATCTTTATTAAAATTTTAAAAAAAAACGTTTTTCTTATTACTAGTATTACAGCCGTTCTTAAGAGGATTATTATTACCGTTATTTTTAATAAAAATACTTTTCTATTTTTTACAGTTTCGTAAAATAACGTTTTTATTTATATCAAAAATACATATTTATTATTACATATCCAGTAACGTTATTATTATAATAACGTATTATATAAGTAAGTCGGCTATATAAGCAAGTCGGCTATTTTTTAGCACTTTTTAATAATAAATTTAAATAAAATAACTATAACGTAATAAATTAATTCAAATTAATTAAATTCCTTATCGCCAGACGTTTTTATAACTTTCTTATAAATACGCGTATTATATCCGGGCTTATTATAAAGGTTATACTTCCGTTCCTTCTTTTAAACCCTTTTATAACAATTATTTTTAACCTTTATTAACTACGATTACTTATTATTACCCCTTTTTTAACTATAAAAACCCTTACTCTCTTTACAGTAAGCGTTTCCTTTTCTTAAAAACGTATATTTTTAGTTCTCTGGCATTTACTAAGAACGTAATTCGTCTCGCGAAAATAACCGTTCTCCTTTCGAAAAAAAAAACGATTTCGTACAAAAATACTAGGTTACTTTTTATTAAAAAATTAACCGACTTAAATATTTTTATCGGCGAGCTATCTTAGTAATTTTTAATTTTCCTTTATAAATAACGTTCCCGTTAAATCGTTTTAATAATATTTTTAAAAGTTTTAGCAAGTAAAAAAGCGGCGGAAGGAATAAAAGTAAATAAAAAACGGTCGGTATAAATATAATTAAAATCGAATAAAATAAATCCCGTTTTTATAAATCCGGATTTTCTCCTTAAAGACGTAACCGTGGAACAAAATTGAACAAATAAATAGATTATGATATCGGTTGCTAAGCTTTACCAAGTTCTAACCTTTTTACAAACTGCCCTATTATGCAAGCCCCTATCGACGACCATTCTTAACCGAATTCTGGACGGTTTTCGTAATCCGAAACAGCCGGATAAATTATTGTTCGTAATTTTCCTTATATTAAGCTAAAAATTAAATTTCGAAGTTTTTAAATTTTTTACCGCTTATATTTAACTTTTTTAACAGTTCCTTTATACGGTTAATATTTTTTATTATAAGGTCGTTTAATTTTTAATTATTTTTGTTTATATAAATTAAATTATATCTAAAGATTAAAAGTAAAATTCGATTTTTTTAGAAAAGGTTGGTTAAATCGATGGAAATATCGATATTTTTAATTCGTTCTAAAATTTTATTAAGTTTAAAAACCTTATAAAAAACGTTTTTTATAAAAACTTTATAGTTACGGAATACCGGTATTTTATAATAAAAATTACCCGGTATATTTCAGTTATTTTAATTAATAAGGATTCGAAAAGTTATGGGATTAATCGAAATTAAAAATAGCTGTCGTAAGATTAACAAAGAGTCGTAAAGCAGCCATCTTATACGGACTTAAGGTTTACCGCAAAAAGCTTAACATTTCCTAAGTTATTATCTGTATTCCAGGAAATTCCCCCTACCGAACCGTAAAGCCAGAAGGCATAAGGTTTATTAGGGTTAAAATTTGTCGGTATTACGTAACAGTTGGTTTCGGGATAAGGTTTTTCGTAACCGAGACGTATAATTTATTATTACCGTAAAAATTATTAATAATTATCGTATTTAAAGATATTAGGTAAAGTATTTATCGTATTAATTATTGGTATAATTATTTCGTATCTTTAGTTCAGCCTGGATAATACGGCTTAAACCTAACGACCTTACATAAATCCGGATTTAATATTATCGGTTATTATAATAGTTTTAAACGTATCGTAAAAGCCGACGATAAAATTTTCCTTAATAATATAAATAATGTAATATCGTATAAAACCTTCGATATATAGCAAATAAACGCGTTTTAATACAGAAAAATAAAATACGTTAAAAAATTAAAATTAATAAAAAAATAAGTAAATATATAAAGTATAATAATATTATTAGTTTTGCTATAATTTTCGTAATTATTAAAAATAAAAAAAGGTTTCGAATTTTTCATAGGCGTTTTAATATATTTATCGAAATACTTAATTCATTTTAAACCTAATTTATTTATCGTCTAATTATTTTCGTTTATATAAATTTTCTAATTAAGTAAAAATAAGTTATCGGCGAACTAGCGAAAAAAATAAGTTTTCCTAGTAAAAATAATAAATAATAATAAGGCCCAGCTTTAAAAATTAACAACTTATATTATTATAAACCATTCTCGATTTCTTTATTAGGTTTATTTAAGTTTTTTACGTTTTTCGGTATTTATAATTACTATATCTGTTACTATAAAAAACCCTATTAAAAATTTTATTTCGTCGAAATTATAAATATCTTTTTTCGTAATATCGTAATTTATAATTATAACCTAAATAAATTTAAATTACTTACGAAATACCTTTAAATTTTCGTATAAAACCTTTTAATAATTTATTTTTCGATTTAAATACGTTTTAAGTTTTTCTTACCGTTTAATAGAGTTAAACGTTTAATTAATTCCAATACGTATTACGGTACGTTAAATAAGTAATAAATTCGTTATATTTTTAACATATTAAAGCCGGATAAAAAACGTTTACCTATTTAAATTAAAGATTTATTCGATAATAGATTTCTTTTAGGTCGGCGTTAATTTTCGCAAATTAAAAACAATATCGGCTCGGAAAAATATACCGTAATATCGGTTTTTTAAAGTAAATACGGGAATATTATAAATAAAATAAAACGTTTTATAACTAAGTTTTAGGTTTCGTTTTTTAACTTAAATAACTAAGTTTATCCTATTTTTTTATAAGACGTTCTATAACTTTAATATTAAAAAATAAATCTTAAAAGTTAGAAAATAAGAAATTTAAGAAAATTAACCAACTCGTTTATATAGCCGATTCGCTTATATAGTACGTTACCTGTAAATTTTTTATAAAAAAATATATATTATTAAAATAATTATTCGAATAACATTTTCGTTTCGTTATAAATAACCTCGAACGTTATATTAAAAACATTCCTATAATTCGTATAACTCGTAATATTTATAAACGTAATTTTATAACGGTTTATTTTATATATATTATTTATAATAATAATACGTTAAAAACGTCGCTTTATTTCGATATATTATAAATACGTTTAAAACATATCAGTAATACGATTAGGATTATTTTTTTCGTAAACAATTCGATAAAGATAATCTGCGTTTTTAAAAAAATTTTAATAAACGTTTAAATTTTAATAAAATTATTTATTTTCCCTAGCTTTATCTTAAAAATATATTTATTAACGTTTTTAACCTTATAAATATAAAAAAAAATTAAACATTATACGTAAAATCGTTATAATTATTTAAGCCGTATTATTAATTTTATATTAACTTCTAATATAACGTTTTTATTCTTTTATAAAACCTTTATGTATAAAATTATTTACGCTATTATTTAAGGCCTTATTATTAAACCGTTTATAAAAATAATTATATTCTTTTTTAAAAAGGTTTAATTTAAAAATCTATTTTTAAACGTACCTTTATATAACCTTTAATACGTCGTACTAGAAATACTTAACAATTTTCGTAATTTAACTTTTTCTATTTATTATAACTTTAATTTTTAATAAATATATCATAGTTATAATTAATTTTAAAACGTATAAATTTACTATAACGGTAATTATTAACGTTAATCTTTTTTACGTGGTAATTATATAACTTTCTGTAATATTACAGATAACCGTATATTTCCTTTTAAAAATCCGAAACTTTATAGTTATTTATGCCGCCTTTTTTAAAATTCGGAATAACTGTTATAGCCGAAATAACGCGTTATAATTATAACAATTATAAAATATTACAGTTAAAAAAATAATTATAATTATAATTATAATTAGAAATTAATAGATAATAAATTTATAACGGCTATAAGCAGTTATTAAAAGTAGAATATAGTATAAATAGTTAAAGAGATACAGTATAAATAGCCAATCTCTAATTATAATAATTAAATATAAATATCTAGTAAATAACGTATAGTTATTCTAAGAAAAACTGAAAAAATCTAGGAATAATTACCTTTATATATATATTTAATTATATATAAGACAGTTCCTAAATAAAGGTTATCCTAAGTAGTAGCTACGGCTTAGATATATCAGCCCTAGGAATTTAAAAGCACTAATTGCCGATATCATATTTTAATTTTATATTATATATATATTTTTTAAAAGAACTGAGTCGTATAACTTAAATAAATGAATTTATAAATTATACTACTTTAATTATTAAACTTTATAAAAATCTAACGTTTTCGCTATTAACTTTAAATTATTTAATTATATAAACTTTTATTAATAATTCTTTTTAACGAAAATTTAAACTATTTTTATAATTCGAAATAAGAGGATAAATTGTTATTTATATTTTTTTAAAATTCATTTATATCATTAAATTTATTTATTTTAAAGTCGTTTAAATTTTAATTACTTTTACCTTTATAAATAAATCTTGTCCGAAAATTAAAAATAAAATTCGATTTTTTAATAGAAATCGATAAAATCGACGGAAATATCGATATTTTTAATTCGTTCTAGAATTTTATAAAGCTTAGATATTTTAAATATAACATCTTTCGTAAAGACTTTAAGGTTACGGAATACGGGTATTTTATAATAGGAATTACCCGGTATAACGTAATATCGATCGAGGTTAAAGAAAATAACTAGCTTAAAGTTTTTAGCCTTTTTTCCTAGTTAATATCTAACACTTTTAATCGTAAAACTAATAAATAGTTATAAAGCAGCTTTTTTATACGGACTTAAAGTTTATTACGAAAAGCTTATTATTTTCTAAGTTATTATTACTTTTTAAAAGAATTTCATTTATTAAATTAATTAAAAGATAAAAGGTCTACTAAGATCGAAACTTATTAATATTACGTAAATAAATCTTTTAAGCTGATATTAATCGAAAAATTATATATTTACAAAAGCTTAATAATTAATTTTAAAATAAGATTTTTAAAATTAAAATATATAACTTATTATAATCTCCCTAGAAAAGACGTAACCGTAAAACTAAATTAAACAAATAGATAAATTGTGCTATCGGTTGCTAAGCCTTACTAAATCCTAACCTTCTTATAGATTGCCTAATTATACCCTTATCGCGACCATTCTTAACGGAATTCTGGACGGTTTTCGTAATCCGGAATAACCGGATAAACTATCGCTTATAATTGTCCTTATATCGATTTAAAAATTAAACTTCGACGTTTTTAAATCTATTATTATTATTTTTTAATTTTATTAGCAATTTTTTTATAAACCGAATATTTTTTAATATAAATTTACGTAAAAATTAATTATTTCCGTTATTTTAAATTAAATTATATTCGAAAATTAAAAATAAAATCCGATTTTTTTCGAAAAAGTTATTAATATCGATAAAAATTTCGATATATTTTATTCGGCTAATTATTTTATTTAAATCGGGTAATTTAATTAAAACCGTTTTTATCGAAATTCCGAAAATACGAAATACAAGGATTTTATATTCGGACTTGGCCGGTATATTTTAATTATCTTAATTAATAAAGATTTAAAAAATATCTTAAAATTAATTAAAGTTAAAGAAATTATAAAACTGGTAAAAGGTTACAAAATAACTATCTTATACGGACTTAAGGTTTACCGTAAAAAGCTTAATATCTTTTAAATTATTATTTAAGATTCACTTTATTAAACCAGCTAAAAGGTACAAAATTTATTAAAGTTAAAACTTGTTAATATTACGTAATTAACTTCGAAATAAAGCTTTTTATAATTAAGGTATAATTTATCGTTATCGTAAAAACTATTAATAATTACCATATTCGAAAATATTAGGTAAAATATTTATTATATTAATTATTAATATAATAACTTTATATTTTTAACTTAGCCTAAATAATACGGTATAAACTTAACGACCTTATATAACTTATTATAATGGTAAAAATTATTAGTAATTACCGTATACGAAAATATTAAGTAAAATATTTATTTTATTATTTATAAAGATAATTATTTCGTATTTTTAACTTAATTTTAATAACTTTATATATATTATATATATAAGGTTATTAGGTTTAAGCCGTACTATTTAAGCTGAACTAAAGAAATAAAATAATTATATTAATAATTAATATAATAAATATTTTACTTAATAATTTCAAATACGGTAATTATTAATAGTTTTTACAGTAACGATAAATTATACCTTGGTTACGAAAAGCCTTATTCCGAAGCCGATTATTAGATTCTCGTAAATACGTAATTTCTTAATTAATATCGATTTAAAAGGTTTACTTACGTAATGCCGATAAGCTTCGACCTTATTAAACTTTATGCTTTTTAGCTGGTTTAGCAGGGGAAATCTTCTAAAAGGCAGATAATAACTTAAAAGATATTAAGCTTTTTGCGGTAAACCTTAAGTCCGTATAAGATAGCCGCTTTACAACTCTTCGCCAGTCTTACGATTAAAAATGTTAAATATTAACTAAGAAAAAAAGCTAGAAACTTTAAACTAATTATTTTTTTTAACCTCGATTAATCTTAAGGTATTTTTTTAAAACCTTTATTAATTAAAATAATTAATATATATCGGTTAAATTCGAATATAAAATTCTAATACTTTATATTTCCGGAATTTTAACAGAAATAATTTCGATTACATTACCCGATTTAAATGAAATAATCGGTCGAATAAAACATATTAATACCTTTATTAATATTAATAATTTTTCCGAAAAAAATCGGGTTTTATTTTTAATTTTCGGATACGATTTAATTTATAATAATAAAAATAATTAATTTTTATATAAACTTATATTAAAAATATTCGGCTTATAAAAAAATTATTAGCAAAATTAAAAATTAAATATAACGGATTTAAAAACGTCGAAGTTTAACTTTTAAATTAATATAAAAAGGATTATAAACGATAATTTATCCGGTTATTCCGGATTGCGAAAACCGTTTAAAATTCCGTTAAAAATAGTTATCGATAAGAGCTTATATAACTGGGCAGTTTAAAGTCATTTTGAAATAAAACGCCTATAAGAAAGTTAAGGTTTAATAAAACTTAGCAACCGATAATATAATTTATCTATTTATTTAATTTGGTTTTACGATTACGTCTTCTCTAAGCAGAATATATATTATATATATAAAGTAAACATTTAATTTTATTTTAAACGAGTCTTTATAAACAATTATTTATATTTAAGATTTATTATTAATTAATTATAAAAAGAGTTTTTGAAATAAATTAAAGTTATTTACTTTTAAATTTTAAATTATAATATTATTATACAACTATACGTTTTAAATTTTAATAAAGATTAAAAGTCATTATTTTAAAATAACTTTTAAACGATATTATATTAGTAAAAATATAAATATTATAAATTTAAATATATAAAACGTATTTTAATAAAAATTAAAAATTAAAAGTAAAAACGCGCATATTTTTAATATATAAAATACGTTTCCCGATATATTTAAAAATTATAATTAAAGTTTTATAAATATATAATCGGTGTATAAAAGTCTCGGTTTAGTTTTTAAACCTTATATTTTCTATTATTATCTTTATAATTTTATTTATACGTTTTTTTATTAATTCTTAATAATATTGCTAGTAAATTTAATAAGTTGTAAATAAATATATTACGGATATAATAAGTTATTTTAATATTTCGTATATTAATCTTAAGTTGTAACTACGGTTTTAATTCGTTTAAGTATGTTATTAATTAAGTTATTTAATATAACTTTTGCAAACTTTTCCTATATAGTAATTGTAGTAATTGTTAGCAAATTTAACGTTTCCTGCGTATTGCTAAATAATTTAAGCCTTAGTTTTTTTTATTAAATACGTTTCTTTAATAGTTTTTATACATTTTCGATAAGGTTTAAATGGGGTAAATATAAGGGCTATTTTAACATTTCGATAGTTTTCGTTTAAAGTTATTTTTTAACGATACGGGCAGTATAAACGGGAACGTTATTATATATAAAAATAAAATCGTTATCGAGGTATTTGGGAAGGTATTTATCGAAATGATTACGATAAACGCGGCCGGTTATTCCGCCCGGAAGGCCTTAAGGTCCTTATCGAAAGTTATTAAAAAGTTTCTTTTTCTATATCGGAAATTATTTTAAAATATTTACGTTTGGCCGGTTTTTTTATATCGGAACTATATATATTCGGGTAATAAACGAGATTTTTCTATTTTAAAAAAACTGTTAACCATTAACGTAATAATTAAGATAGAAATAAATAATATATTAAAAACTTTTCTAGCGGAAAACTTACTTTGCCCGTTTACCGTAATTACGATTTATATTCGTTTTATTACTAAATAAAATTTTTCGTTATTATTAGGAAAGTTTATTACGATATTTTAAAACTTAAAAATAATTATTAAAATACGCGGTAGTATTTTTTTTTTCGCGAAATTACCGCGTTAAAATTTACATAAAGATATAAAAATAACATAATTCGATAAAATTAGCGATTAATATAAAAAATTAAATTTAATAAATTACTATATATGTTTTTTATAAACCGGTCGAAGTTTACGTAAGTAACTCGAACGTAACGAAAATTAAGCTGAATTTTAACGCGTATAACGATTACAAACGTTTTAAACGGTAATAAGTAATATTATATATTTTTTTGTAATTTTCGTAAAATTTTTGCTTAAATTCTTTTCTGATTTTTATTTCGTTTTCTTATAAGGTAATAAATTTTTTTTTTTTTTTTTTTTTTTTTTGCGAAATAATTAAACCTAAATTAAGTTATTTACTTATAATTAGAATAGGCAAGGTCGTTCAGTTTAAACCGTATTATCTAAGCTAAGTTAAAGATACGAAATAATTATATTAATAATTAACATAATAAATACTTTACTTAATATTTTCGAATACGGTAATTATTAATAGTTTTTACGGTAACGATAAATTATATTTCGGTTGCGAAAAGCCTTATTCCGAAACCGATTATTAGGTCCCCGTAAGTACGTAATTTCTCCATTAATATCGGCTTAGAAGGTTTATTTACGTAATGCCGATAAATTTCGACCTTAATAAACTTTATGCTTTTTAGTTAGTTTAGTAAAAGGAATTTTAAATAATAACTTAAGAGATATTAAGCTTTTCGCAGTAAACCTTAAGTCCGTATAAAATAGCTGCTTTATAACCCTTCGTTAGTTTTATAATTAAAAATATTAAATATTAACCAGGAAAAAGGGCTAAAAATTCCAGACCAGTTATTTTCTTTAATTTCGATTAATTTTAAGGTACTTTTTCAAACCTTTATTAATTAAAATAACTAAAATATACCGGCTAAATCCGAATATAAAATCCCAGTATTCCGTATTTCCGGAATTTTGACGAAAACGGTTTCGATTAAGTTACTTAATTTAAATAAAATAATCGGCCGAATAAAATATATTAATATTTTTATCGATATTAATATTTTTTCCAAAAAAAAATAAGATTTTGTTTTTAATTTTCGAATACGATTTAATTTAAAACGGTAAAAATAATTAATTTTTACGTAAATTTATACCAAAAAATATCCTGCTTATAAAAAAATTACTAGTAAAATTAAAAAATAATAATAACGGGTTTAAAAACGTCGAAATTTAATTTTTAAATCGATATAAACTGGAAAATTATAAATAATCATTTATCCGGCTGTTCCGGATTGCGAAAACCGTCCAGAATTCCGTTAAAAATAATCGTTAATAAAGGTATAACTGGGCAGTTTATAAGAAGGTTAAGGTTTAATAAAGCTTAGTAACCGATAGTATAATTTATTTATTTGTTTAATTTAGTTTTACGGTTACGTCTTTTTTAAAGAGATTATAATTAAAGTATAAAAGTTATTAGTATTAAAGTAAAAGTAATATGCGTTTTTATAAAGCGTATAAAAATTTACCGAGATTTTTATACTTTTATTATAATATTATATTTTAAAATTATTATTATTTATTAATATTAATTCGTTTTTAATATATGCTGTAAACGATAAAATTAAAACTTTAATATACTTTATATTAAAAAATGAAAAGAAAAAGGAAGTAAAGTAAATATAGTGCCAACCGGAACAGGATAAATAGATGTTCTGGCCTCCGACGGTTCCGTTTTCTCTAAAACGGTTATCCTGCTCCGAGGCCAAAACTGAAGGTAGGCGCTAAAATACCAAGGGCGGTCGGGGCTGGCAGAACCGGGAGAAAAAGGTAGGCCGGTGCACGGCCGGGATGAGTTAGCAGACACGGTCGTGCTGCATCTTCGATATTGCAGTTCTGGAACATGTATGCTGTAGATGAGGAGCCGATATCGTTGCCACCATGATGGAGGACCAAGGGCGTGTTGGTCGCATCGCCAATGGCTTTGATAGACATCTAGCAAGCCAGAATTTCCACTGAGCTCACTCATTTGGCTAGGCAACTGGGTGCTCGCCTAGCCCATGCCGTAAGATAGCTCACGGAGCGATGTAGGAACGTGAAAAGGGACTGATGCTTTGAATATGGCACGAACGTCGCCAGAGACCAGCTTGAAACCATCAAAGACGGACTCAGACATGATCGCAGCGAAATCACGCAGTAGGGCGGTGTAGAAGCCGAGAAGCACGCGCATACAGCTTCTGATACGGCCCGCAGCGAAAGTGACAGAGTCACTGGAGATACGCGAAGCTGGGACTTGAAGATACGTTGGGCAATGAAGTCACCATAATCCATCGATGAGACTTGCTCGACGGTGAATTTGCCGTTGTGAATTTCACGCAGGTCGCTGAGGGAGGTGTCCATACGGTCATTCCAATCAACCTTTCCATCAGCAAGAAGAAGCGACGGTCAATGCAGTGAAGCCATTGCACATCGACCCAACGATGAACACGGTGCCTGCATCTGGAGGTCGTCTCACGTTGGTGTTGCGGTAACCATGATAGTTTTCCAGCATTTCCTGTCCCAGTCAAAGTTTCCAATTACAAGTCCTGGAGTCCCAGAAACTGTACAGATCTCGTCTATGACGGACTTAGCACGACGGATGGCATCTTGAGCAATGGATGCGGCCTCCCTGACTCCGGGACTCGATAATTTTGTCACGGGGCGGAAGAGGAGCTTGATCGGAGCGATTGAGCAAGCCAGTAGAGGCGTCGATGTGCCTGCAGGTAGAAAGTTTTTGTGCCGGTCGAACACTGATGGTAATTAGAATTCAGCTTACTCAAGAGGAGAGAAACATATCAAGTGTAGTCTTTTCAGATGCCAAACGGACTTCGTAGTAGCAGCTGGTTTCTGAACAGACGACCCTCGGCCCTTTATTCGAATATGAACAGGCTATTGAACCGTCCCAATTTAACGCCAGGTAAGGTATAGACATACATAGATAAGTAGCCTACTTCGTACAAGGTAGTTATCTGTCCGAATAAAAGAATCAAACATCAACCGATTCTCGGCTTGGGATGATAAAAGAGCTAACACAATGAACCAATCAGAGGACTCAGATTCGGTCTTCATTTTCCGTTTTGGGGAGTCGGTACTGACGTCACCACCAACCCTCCTTTGAGGTCACCAAAACTTTCTCATTGAACACTCACACACCCATTACATCCAGCAAAAACCAAGCTTCTTGCGTTCCCGGGAACTCTTTGTTTGGCTCAGGAGCATTCACCGCGCTGTAATCGCGACCAGGCAGGGACGAGCCGCTGACGTAGTCGATATATATGTAGCACGGAAGGCATGTGGCTTTGACTACAAAAACCAAACCCACCTACCTACCATACGATAATATAGCTAGAGTCTCCTACAATATACCAACATTCCTGTCTACTCAGCCACTACCAATAACTCCCCTCATCTCTCCAACCATCTACGCTACCTGCTTACACAGTAAAAGCATCTATCTCGATACCACTCGAATCAATCAATCACACAGACACAACTCGGAACTTAGCGCAAGTAACCAGCAGAGAAGCGCCATGGGCATCGCATCGGGCGTGACGCACTTCGTCGAGTCGATCCTCGAGGTCCTGCAGGGCCTGGCGGCCGCCGTCGTGCACTTCTTCCAGCTCGCCCTGGACTCGGTGGTTGGGCTGTTCCGGGGCTTCGTGAGCTTCGTCGAGGGCACGCTCGGTTTTGCCTTCCGTAAGTCCTTTCTCAACTTTTACTTTCTCCCCTCACTCCCTGGGCCCCCTGGCCCACGAATATAGATATTCCCGCTACTTGAGTGGTTAGAGAAGTTAGGAGTGCCGAGGGCGCTGGCTGACGAACCAAAACCCCCCCAGACAACTTCTTCATCATCGGGACGCTCGTCGCCGTCTGGCTCGGCTACATGCTGTACACGCAGCGCCAGGGCACGGCGCCCGCGAGCCGCACCGTGCAGCAGAAGACGAAGTAAAACAAGGGATCCATACTGCTGCGGATATGCGCTTTCTAGGGTAGCCATACCGGTAGCGGACAATATCGTTCTCTACGGGGAGCATGCCGACAGACCCCTATGGACGACGTATAAGCAATGCAGTATTGGCTGGATTGCATGCCACTTCTGGCGGATGAGTTTGGTCAGGTTAGGTTAGTCAGTATACGGCGAGTGTGCGGGTAACACAAGATTGTGGTCGGCGCTAGGATGGTTTTCCGGGGAGCCGCATGGCTTAATGCTTTCTCCTTCCCTTGAAGGACAGGGTGGGGAAAGGATGGACCGGTTCTGTTCTGTTGGTTCTGGATGCGTTACGAGTTTGATGATACCTTGATACCATTCGTTTGATGTCTCAGGTCGTTCTATAGGTAGTCACGAAAAATCCTATATGCTTCAAGGAGTCAGTATACTCGCGTGGTCACGATAGTCTTCTCATGACGTCGTCTCGGTCAAAACACTTCGGTATCAGACCCAATCTCCCAGTTCACCTAACCCATCATAGTCCATAACAATACGATCTAACGTAGCTCTAGTAGCTATCCCCCAAGCTTAACTGACCCCTTAACCCCACCCAACACGGCCTCTCAGGCCCTCTTCTCGACGCCACCCCCGGGGGGGGGGGGGGGGGGGGGGGGGGGATGTTCGCCGGGAATAGCTCCTCGCCGTACGCGCCAGTGCTCATGTAGTTCACGCTGCCGCCCCTCGCGTTCGCGCGCCGGATCATCTCCCGAACGTCGACGGCAATGGTCTTGCTCGCGGCGCCGTTAACGCGGGTGATGGTCCTGGTACCGGCACTGGGGTCGTACGACGACCCGACGGCTGGAGAGGACGCCGCGTGTCGCAGGCTTTTTGCCGCTGTTGGTGCTGGTGTGCTGCGGCTGCGGCTGCGGCGGCTTTCTGGTCGTGGTCGTGTACGCAGAGCGTGCCGCTGCCCGCCCCCTCCACCAGGTCGTCGGGTGGTACGCGTCGGGATAATTCCTAGACTGCGGGATGCGGATCGGGGGCGACGCGCTACGCTGCCGGCGGACGGGGTGGCGCGGCTGCGGGGAAGAAGGCGGAGGGGGGCGAAGGAGCCGCCGATACCGGCGTTCGCGATAACAGTCTGAGGCCTCGGCGCTGTGCTTCCTTTTCGAGGAGCGGCTCGTAGCGCCTCGGTTCGACGGGTTGTGCCAGCTGCGCTTCCTCCTCCTCCTAGGATACGTGTTTGCGGGGTTGGGGCGGAGTCGAAGTCGTCTACGCGTGGTTCTCCGACTCCGGATGCGTGCCCGGCATCGGCGTCCGTCTGTCGGTCTGGTTGTTGTTGGCTCTGCTGGGAGCGTGACGCGGTGCGGTTCGTTCGGGGTGTTTGGCTCGGCCGGAGTGTCCGGTCGTCCGCAGCGACCGCTTCTTCCGGGGTGGGATATTCCCTTGTCGAGACGAAGACGCCGCTGTCACTGCCCTCCGCGGACGGGGCCGTCTGCGGCTTCTCCCTCAAGGGGGCGAGGACCACACAGGCGACTCGGCGGTCACGCTGGCGGAGGAGGAGACCCCGCGCTTCGTCTAGGGAAAGCTGCAAGTCTTCTTCTTCTGGTGCGACTTCCACTCTAAGTAATAGGGCCGGCGCGGCGCAGGCGAGCACGCCATCGCGACGGCGGAGCGTCCGTGTGCCAGTGGAGGAGTCCAGAGCACGGCGAACACCCCGAACGTCGTCTTCATCTTCGTCGTCGCGCCCCTCGAGGAGGTCCTCTCGGGGGATGCGGAACACGCCGTCGAGGAGAGACCTCGTCAGTGTCCGGGTTCGGAGGATTCGGGCTCTGGCTCCTGCTGCCGCTGCCAGCTTCGTAGGAGCTGCATCCCACGCGGGATCGGCTTCGTGGGGCTGGACCCGAAGGCGCGGGCTCGCCGATGGGGTCGCGGATCGAGACGTGGATGGTAGAGGGACCGGGGTTGGCGTTGTGGGTGTCCCCTCGGCCACCGTCGTCCGAGTTGCTCCGGGCGCCGTTGTTCTGGAGGGGACTGGGAATCGCGGCTTCGAACGCGGTAGGGAGCCGAGGTAGTCTGCAGCCAAGCGGCTTAGCATGGTGATTCCCCTTGCGACATAGCGGTAAGGATGAACAAGCCGGCCGACTCACCCCGGGAACACCACACGAAACCCTGACCGACATCTTCCCAGCATTTCCGGCGGTCTTCCGCATCCTCACCACCTCCCGTCCGCCCTCTCGATCCGAGCGAGCGCCACCTCCCTCACGACATCCTGCCCCAAACCGCCTCCGCCCGTCGTCCTCTTCAAATCCGCAACCGCACGCCGCACGCAACAGCACCTCCACGGTCCTCCTTCCGCGGTGTCCTTCACCGCCCATTTCTCCTCCCTTATATCCAGCACTTCCCCTAGTCTTACCACCACCAACCCCCACGCCGCCTGCCCCTTCCCCCTCCCCGTCGTCGCGTCGTCGTCGGCCCGCGCATCGAGGACCCGTATTCTCGCGACGGCTGCCGCACAGCGGGGGGTGCAGGTGAAAGGGGTGTTGGTACTGCTGTTATTGTCGGGGTTATCGCCGGCGTCGACGTCGTTGATGATGGTGACATCAGGATTGGGTTTCGGGTGAGGTGGTGATAGTTGTTGTAGATGGTGTCGTTGTAGCGGTGATGATGCTTCTGCTGTCTCTGGCATTGGCTGGATGGAAGGCTGTTCTGGATGGTCAGACGGCGAGCCAGGTAGCTAGCTATACTAGGGTAGCCTGGGCTATGCTGAGCTGGCTGAGCAGCAGATAGACCGTGGACTGGCTGTAAGAGCGACAGGGAGGGAGAGAAGAATGTGGTGAATACGGTAAGCAGGTAAAGGAGGGAAGTATGATGACACCGTCCTAAATCTACAATTAGTCCGTTCCGTGACAACTTAGGAAGCGAGGAATAGGGATAGCGGGACGGACTGAGACTATCGTGGCGGATATGGCGAAGAGCTCTGTCTGTTATGTCCGAAGGGGGTTGCTTAGGCTCCTAAGCCTCATGGACATTGAAGGGGAGGACTTCCTCGGATGACAACCATCTAGTCACTCTCAGCCTATAAGAGAAGAGAGCTACCTAGATATCACCAGCCGCTTCGTTTGCCGGAGGAGTCCCTTGAAAGAGATAAGACAGGCACCCCCCTCTCCATTAAGTTCCGACTCTCACTCAGCGTCTACCACTCCTGCTCGTGTACTTATGCTGTATACCTGTCATGAACATCATTGTTTGCCTAGAACCTATCTACGCCTGGTTGATCCCTTTCCGCAGAACAAGCAAACCCCTAAACTCCGACAATGAACCGTATCCGAAGCCCAATTTTGTAATCCTACAAAGTAATGACATGATGCTAGCTTCATATCTGTTACAATCCGACAAGCTCAAGGTTGACCGAGGCAATCTCAAAACTCCATCAGAATAAACTCGCTCTTCCAACCTAAAACTGTCATACACACTCCAATCAAGTACATGTAGCACCTTCAGCTCTCCGGCGCTCGGAGTTATCCACCACCAAGGCAGGGCAAAGAGGCTGACTTGTGATGCGTTGCGACAGTTGCCACTGTTGCCAAGACAGCTAAAGACCCGGTTACTTGCGGATCTTAGGGGTAGCCAGCATGTTCAGTCTGCTAAGGGTTAGTCCGCGACCCTTCTTCTTCATAGGGCTAGGAGTGTGAGAAATTGGCGCGGGCTTCTTGAACGGCGACGATTTGTTGACAAGTCGGGGTGCTACAAGGGCGTCTCCTTCGGGGGCCGAAGCAGTCGCATCCTTTTTTGACTTCTTCGCACCTCGCTGGGCGCCCTCGTCCGAGTCCTCATCGTCCGGAGTTGCCCGGTGGCGCTTCTTGTTTGACATGCCATGAGGGATGCCCATTATATGCGGGTTTACCCCCAGGGTTTTGGAATCCAAACGGCGAGTCGGGGTCCCCTGAGGGTCTGTATTCTCCTTGTCTTCCTTGTTCTTTGCGCTCTTGGGGCCTTCGAGCAAGTGAGGGAAGCTGCCGGGCATTCTATCACCGAACAGGTTCGAGGGGCGTACATGGCGTAAGCTAGCTTGACCCTCTGCTCCGCCGAATCCTTTCGGGGGAGGGCTATCGAACTGAATCGTATGGTCGCTGCGGAACGTGAAGGTGCCAGGCACTGACGGAGGTAGTGGTTTTGGCGGGGACTTTTCCGTCTCCTCGTCCAGGTCCTTGGTATAGGCCGAGAGATCCGGATACGAGACCTCGCCTTCCTTCTTGTCATCGACAGTCGTATTAAACGACTTGGTGTGGATAGTGGGTATCTTAGACACAGACTTTGAGTGAGGGATACCGGACTTCATGGGGGTTGGCGAGTCTTGAGCTACCGGAGCCAGCTTCGTCTGCGGCGTGAAGTTTACACGCTTCAAAAGCTTTCGGCCAGGCGTGGCGAGAGGGATAGAAGGCAATTCCTTATCCGTAATGGGAGCCGCAGGCGCCTTGGCTGCTGACGCGGGCGGACGGGGGATTTCGCTCTTGGTCTGGGTTCCAGTAATTTGTCTCTTGAGGATCGACTTGACCTTACCAAATCGACCTGGTGTTTGGACATGAGTGGGCGCACTCCGGGTTCCCAGCAGATCGTTCATTGTCCTCGACTTCGTCAGGCGACCGAAGCCCTTGTTGCACTGGTACCTAGCCAGTCTGGAGAAATCGAGCCTGCTGGGCTTGGAAGGACTGTCATCGACGCTAGGGGTACTGGGTTTGCTGGGAGAGTTGACGAGAGTAATAGTTGGCGTCTTGACAGAGTTCGCCCGAGCAAGGGCCGCCTTGTCCGGGGTTGCGAGGCCGGCATGGGTTTGGGATCGGGGAAGCCCTCGGTGAGTAGAATCGCTCTCGCTACTTTTCGGTCGCGGGATCGCGCTTCCATCCCGCGACGATGGACGCAGGGTCGAGGCATCGTCTTCTACGCGCTGTCTGACTCGCTTGACTGGAGACTCTTGTTCGTTACCTTGTTTCTCGGTGACCTTAGACGTGGAACTGGCGGAGGCAGCCTTTGATCGGGTCGAATCGGGCTCGTCGAGGTCCGCCCTGGACTTGCTGCGCTTGATACCAGCCTTCAAGGGTGTAAAACGCTCGGGGTTAGTCCGACGCACTGAAGGATGGTTCTCAATAGAATCCATCTTCTTGAATTCTGCCATGTGCGCAGCGCTGAAGCGACTAGCTTTGCCCTTTGCCTGTGCGATCCTGCGTCCCTCGAGCTCGGCTTCCAAACGTGCCTTGTCGCGCTTAGCAGAAAGTTCGGCCTTGATCCTAGCAGTCTCTCCGCGAAGCTTATCCATCATCTCTCTGGCCTCGGGGCCCAATTCCAGTTCATTGTCAGGCCGGAAGGTAAAGGAGGTCGATGGTAGCGGAGTCTTAGACGGAGTTGACTGGGTAATGCCGGACGGTAGATCCTTGGACCTCTGGTCAGGGTTAATATCGACAAAGCCGAACTCGAGACCCGAAGACGGCGGGGCCATTGTTGGATGAACTTTGCTTGGGTGCATCTCGGACATGGGAAGCTTGACGGGCGTGGCAGTGGAAGGCGTCGAGGGATTGGGCCTCGGCGAAGGCGCGACGGTCTCTTGATTCTTCTTCATTTGGGCCTGCTTCTCGTTCTCGGCAGGCTCATCTCGCTCGACGATGGAACCTAGTCGTGGTGCTGGTGAATCTATAGCTCGTTGCTGCAACCAAGGAAAATTAGTTCAGGTGGGTGGAAATGGAAAAGGGCGAGCGCATCTGCCTAGAGCGGGAGGGCAATGGTTTGTTTGTTTGTTTGTTTACTTACCACACTCGCGAGGCGAGCCGAACGACGTTTAGGCGTCGACATGATGGTGTAATAGTAGATTCAGATGGTAAAGTATGATGAGCCGAATCTCTGAATGGGATGGAAAGAAAGTTACATAGCAGCAGACAAGCGTAACTTTGGGGGATGGGAATGAGGTAATGCGACAGATAGCTGACAAGCAGGTGATGTCAGAGTCCAAACGACGAATTTGGTTGCGTGGGGAGGGTGTTGGTTTGTTTACATTTTCCAAAGTAGGGAAGTTGGAGGAAAATAGTAGATCTTACGTAACCAGCGACATCCGATAAGATATGGGGATATGGGGCGTACCGAGTGGGAGTGCACGGACCACACGTGTATGGACTCGACTCCAACCTTCAACTTCTCTTAGGGAGTAGTCACCCCTATCGACGACTACTTCATCAACCGTCCTGTCGAGCGACCATTGATCCGCGTTGCTCAACACGTGTTTCTCTTTCACCCGCTTTCATCATCTTCAGTTCCATGGCACGTGCAAGCACCGTCTTATTATCATGTCCACTATCAAGACAGTCAAATACCCTGAGTGGTATCAGTTTTGTAAATCCAGGGGTCAAGCTGGCCAGTCGAAGGAACCCTCGTGATATCTATTACACGCCGCTTCCTACTATCATCATCGTCAACTAATCAACAGCCAAGGTGGTTTGCCCGATCTATCGGCCACCAACTTCGGTCTTCCAAGCTTTGAATCTGCTTCTTGCGGGCTAGAATGCACAACTTGGACTAGAGTATGTGAGCAAAGTAGTAAAAGCTGTATATCCTGAAGCCGGCTCGCATCCAGCCACTCGCTTTACCATGACCTCGGCACTACCTCAGGGTCTTTCTTGCATCGGATCCTCGGATTCCGCATTGTACTTGCCCGGCAGCTGGTGTGTTCGTCTCTAAATTTGCCAGTGACATCAAGGTAGAGACCACCCAAGCCCTGATAAGTATGGGTCTTGCCCACGCCCCGGCCACTTTGAGGCCACCTCTCTAATCCCCCTACCCCCTGTAGGTACTTGAGCACAACAGATAGGAACATCCAACCATGGTCTGGCGAGGTTGAGGAGGTTGACGAGTTGATTATTCCAACCGCGTATATATATATCCCACCCTGGGTAACTCTAACCTGGTCGACTGTACTTTCCCGCCCCGAATCTCTGCCTTCATGCGCTCGTCACCGTCGCCAGGATAGTGTAGCTGTGCCCACCCTATCCGAGCGATTTTCCTCGATGTGTCTAGCCGACATTCGTCATGTGCTCCTCCCGACCGCCTGTTTTTCTCAGGAATTCCTTAGCTGCGTTTTCGTAGAGTGTGCGTCGTCGGTCTCGTCATTTCACCACCGCCGAGCCTTTCTTCCTTCCTCCTTCGTGTTGGCCTCTCGCGTCCTGAATCTGGTTCCTGCCACCACCGCCCGCGTCGTTCTCCGTGGTGAGATGCCGGAGAAACTGGCTGGCTTCCTATGTGACGTGAGCGCGGATTTACAATGCAATCCGTCTGGTCTATTTGAGATTTAGTAAGAGCTATAATAATGCTTCAGGGGCATCTTTCCATGCCCCGCCTTAAAGAACCGTCGGTCAACACTGCACCCGATAGCGCGGGTGGCTATATCCGGCGAAACGTCATAACTTGTGGCGCCTCGGATCTCTGGCGCCATGTCTTCGGCAGCTCCTACTCGCTTCGGTACGGAGGTCTTGTCATTACCGTGTCACAATCTCGGGAGTGACATCCTCTGCCCAACTATTTCGGCGTCATGCCAATGCCATTACATAAGCCGGCATGACTATTCAAGAATGGCGCCCGTCCGTGATCTTCCATCCTTTCTTCTTCTCTCCAGAAATGCCACGGTTGAGAGGAGGCGACAAGAGTGCTCAAGAATACTCCTATTAAGTCTTGACATTGCACAGCGCGGACACCGTTGCGCTAGCAGCTCGTCGTACTTTTTGTTATTACATTCCTTCCCCACCTGGTTCTTTTCGAAGCGACCTCGGTTCAGTCCCTCTACCCCTCATAACTGAAGAGGCTCATAGTGGAATGAGTGAAATGATGAGGATATGAAACCGATGGATCATGTGCACCTTTTGGCCGTTCAGGCCCAGCTGGCACGGGATGATGAGCTCAGGTAGGAAAGAGAAATCAGTAGGGGATGGCGTTAGCTCTTTTATATATCCACCTATGCAAGTGGTGGTAATTTCGAGACGTCCACATGTATGCTATGATTGTTGCGTAGAGTCCATGCTGAGTGAATCGTCCTGTCGCCGCTCGCTACAGGCCCTCGGACTAAAGATCTAGCTTTTATATGTGCCTTCATTCGGTACCTTAAGTGCAGCGACTTCGGAGTAACTGCTGGCAGGCATTCCAGGACTTGAAAGTTATTGGGGTGCCACAGAGTTCAGTAGCTAGATAGGCGCTCGGTATCATACAAGACGGGAGACGCTGAAGCGCCCAACCAAGCTTCCAACCTTTAAATGGTCGTTAGCGTTGAGGGGCACGTCCAGAGATTAGGTTTGGGAGGCAAAGGATTATGCGCCGCATGTCCGTGAATACCGTTGCAATTATTTGCTTATAAGCAACGACCTAAATAATTCCGTAAACCTGCGCAGGTATAATCCCTGATATACCAAAACAACTCTCTGTCTACAGCAGTTCGGTTGGTCGTGTCATCGGGGAGCCCCATTCCGCAATCGAGCTTACCAAAAAGCTCCTTGTCGCACGTCCATGGCTGGGGCACAGCCCGCACCGGGATAAGCGCTACAGAGGCGAACACCAGTAGCCGCGGGAGTCGTCGAAACATGTTTATTGTGTCGATAAATTCATAGTCTTGGGCTGTTAAGAGAGTGTATGTGATGGCTCTGGGGGGTGTTGAGGATGTAGAATTCGGGGAGGGAATGCAGTTGGTGCTTTGACTGACTGGCTTTCCTGACGGGCAAGGAACCATGGGCTCTAGGGCGACCGACTTTCCCCTTAAATACAAATAAAGGACGCGTTCGTTTTTCGTCTCCTGTCTCTTGTCTCTGGTGACGGGTTCATCGGCTCCATTGACCATTGAGCGTATACGCAATGCTACGTTTTGCCCTGCAAATTAGAGCGGACGACCCCATCACTAGTCCCCCTATCATCCCATGCTTTATTATGTTAACGAACGTCTCCTAAGATCAGCGGCCCAGAAAGAGCTCGGAAATTACCGTGGAGCATGACAACCTTCACGCGTATATATGACAAACATCCTGATACGAATATGACAAAAGTGTTCGCGTTCCAATATCATACGGAATATCCCAGATGAAATTTGATGCAGGGTCAGAAGAACATGTATGGGAATGGTCTGGATTCTGAAGGGTCTAGAATATGGTGATATATCCAACCAAATAAGGGGGGCTTCAGATCTCACCCAGGTCAAGAAGCTCGTAATCCACCTCCAATATGCCATTAGCCCTTAGACTTGACCCCGCGAACCAATTATCCATTTCAAAGCAGAGTTGCAAACTGATGGTGTGATGGGCGCGGCACTGTAACACTGCGCACGGCTTTTTCTTTTCGGCCAACGAATCAATTCCCTCCGATATTTGTACAATGCCTGCAACCCGCATGCACTCTTGACTGGCACGTCCTGCGGGGGAGGCACATCATGAAGGTCAAGCGCGCCCTATTCGGTCGCTTAGCTAAGCACTATAGGCTCTGGCGACGTCGTGCGGGGATGAATTGAAGTAGCTTCAATATGGCCCATATACCACTCCAGGATAAGGTCAGACGTATAAAGCAGAGACATCTTCTCAGTCAATAGTGCACTTCAAGGATAAAAGATTCAAGTCCAATCGGACGAAATAAAAGCTTCATTTGAGTGTTTTATTGATTGAAGCGAACCCGGGGTCATCAAACGATCCTTATACCAAACACAGGACGGGATACCAGATTCAATCCATATCCAATCAAACATGGCCGACATCAAACCATACACCATCGCGATCGAGGACTCGCGCATAGAAGACCTCAAGCTCCGATTATCCCTGGCCAAGTTCCCCGACGAGCTCGAGGGCGCGGGCTGGGACATGGGAGCGCCCCTCGCGGACGTGAAACGGCTAGTGAAGCACTGGCAGGAGGCGTACGACTGGCGGGTCGCGGAGCGGGAGCTCAACAAGCTGCCGCACTTCGTCACCGACATCCAGTGCGACGGCTTCGAGCCGCTCGCCGTCCACTTCGTGCACATGCGCAGCAGGGTCGAGGGCGCGATCCCGCTGCTGTTCATCCACGGCTGGCCGGGCCACTTCCAGGAGGCGGCCAAGATCCTGGGACCGCTCGTCGAGGGCGGCGACGGCCTCGAGCGCCCCGCCTTCGACGTCGTCGTCCCGTCCCTGCCGAACTTCGGCTTCTCCGCGGGCACGAAGAAGAGGGGGTTCGCCCTCGAGCAGTACGCCGAGACGGTGAACAAGCTCATGTTGAAGCTCGGTTACGAGGAATACGTGACGCAAGGCGGTGAGTAGTCAGTCCGATTCTCGTAACCTTCCTGAGGTATGGTGGTGGGGAGATGGAATAAGGCACCGACTGACTTTTGTCCTTTCAAAAAGGCGACTGGGGCGCGATAATCAACAGGGTCCTCGCGCACCTCTACCCGCAGCACTGCAGGGCGACGCACCTGAACTTCGAGTACGCGAACCCGCCCTCGTGGGTGCGGAACCCGGTGCTCGCGGCGCGGCACGCGCTCACGCCGTACAGCGCGCGGGAGCAAGCCGGCCGGCGGCGGACGCGCTGGTTCCTCGAGGAAGGGTTCGGGTACAACTTGGAGCAGTCGACGCGGCCGCAGACGCTGGGGTACGGGCTCGCGGACAGCCCGGCGGCGCTGCTCGCGTGGATCTACGAGAAGCTGCACGACTGGACCGACGCGTACCCGTGGACCGACGACGAGGTCTGCACCTGGGTCTCCGTCTACTGGTTCAGCACTGCTGGCCCCGCCGCCAGCGTCCGCATCTACTACGAGGCGGGCCAACACGCCGGCGGGCGGCCGGGTAAGATGAGCCGCCGCCGCTTGTGCGAGTACACCCCCGGCGTCAAGCTCGGGTTCAGCCGCTTCCCCATGGACCTCCACCTGGTACCGGGCACGTGGCTGCGCACGCTCGGCGAGGTCGTCTTCGAGAGGAAGCACAAGAGCGGCGGGCACTTCGCCGCGTGGGAGAGGCCCGACGAGCTCGTCGCTGACCTCCGGGAGATGTATGGGAAAGGGGGCGGTGCGTTTGGTGTTGTGAAGGGCGTGACGGGTTATAGCTCATGAGAAAATAAGAATCGCGGTCCGTAGGCTGGATCTAAGGGGCTGGACGTTCGTTTAAAGCAAGCGTGTCGAGTAGTGTTTGAGTGCTGGATGCCGGAGCTGACATGGCGTTTGTTTGAAATGATCAGTTGATAATAGTTCGTCCTAGTCGTTATTAAAAAAGTTCGACAGAGGCACAGGGTGGACCTCCACAACAGCATCCCCCTTTCTTGCTTGCGAGATTTACTAGTCGGCGAGGAGCTCGAAAAGGGGGTTGCAACATATGTTGCCAGGAAAAGGTTAACGTAGGAAACGATTAACCGCACTTGATAACGGCGTGCACTTGTGACACGCAAACGCAGGATCCCTCTTCCGCCTGCTTATCGGATGACGTCTTTAGGGGTCGGGAGTGGTAGTGCCATGACAGTATGAGGCCGCAACAGGTCTTTGGGCTTTATAGGGTTTTGTTCAGGGGCGTTTTGGGCAATGCTGTAATTACCTAGGTAGCTTTCTTTACGAGCTCCTTCTAGACTTCGAGAGGATCTATCATAGTTGCAAGCTTCCTTCGAACTCTCCGTCCTCTAAATGTTATTATTCTCCGTGAGAGTGTAGTTTTCATGGTCGCGCTTACTCACATCTCATTCGAAGAGAGTGGCGTACCAACAACTTGTAGCCCGCCCTAGCGACATCACTCCGCCGAGTCCTGCCATATAATTACCACATCCCTTGTCCTTTGCGCACCTCACCAACCAACCACTACAAGTCTCTGTAACATGTGAAACATGGTTGGTTGCCTTGAATGTGGCGTCACCGAATGAGATAAGAATCATTGTCAGCCAAGAAGTCAGGTGGGATGAACAGCGCCTCACTACTTTCTGTAGGTTCGCCTAAATCCAGATCACATGCTGGAAGCCTTATGCAAGTGTCATTAAAGGTATCTAGCTAGCTATGTACAGCTGATGCTGGGAGCCTTATAGCATCCTGATATAACGGAGAAGTATAGTCCATTCAGCTGTTGTCGCAGACACTGTAGGATCTTTTCGGGACGGATAAGGGATCCCATGGTCCGCGTAGGTGACTGGTAAGCGTGAGACTCGGCACCAAACAAAGAAGTTGAATTTCTGGGCTTGCGTCAGCTCCGAGTTCCGCCTTCTTTACGTGACATACACCCTTTAGTACCCTGAGCTGAACTTGTTGACAGCTAGTAGGCGGACCATCTGGCTGAAACAAACTCTGCTGCCCTGGCGAACACTGGTTGGTAACCCTGTTTTGAGCTGAACAATCCAGTGCCTATGGCGGCAATCAACCCAGGGTCTCTAGTTAAAGGGCTGCTGTATTGTCCTCTCTGTCTAGTTATGCTGCTCGATTCCTCATCGTCATGGCTCTTCAAGATTTGGTTGCCCAATATGACCGAACCCCCACGGAGCGGAATGCAAGGAGACTGCTTGTATATATGTAGCCCGCTCCAATTAGGTTCCGTGAGTGACGACCTGGTGAAACTGTCGCATGATTGAAAATGTCTGATATCTGGTGTAACTAGCGACGGTCTCCGGAGGTCAGATGAGCAGTTCGTCAATAAGTCAATACCGATATCGGGAATATGACGATCCCGAAGTTTTACCCTCATCTGAATGCAGCTGGCGGATCTCCGCACAGGGCTACCATGCATACAGCATACAGTGACCGCATACGGGGCACCAAGCTACTGCCAGGCAGGGCGACGGGGGGAGGCATCATGCAAGAAGAATTCAGTGGCTGGGAACGATGTCACGCCCAACGTTGCACGCCAGGCAGGGCGAATTGCAGGGGATTGGCAGGATCTGAGGAACGCTAGAAATTTTCCAGAAAGTGTCAATGGTTCTCTCTGACTCGGGTCGGATATCCGTTCCTGTCGCACACGGCCAATGGAAGGGAACCCCGGAGACTTGGACGAAACCCGAACCCCCGAGGAAGGAATGCTAGTAGTAGAAAAGAAAGAAAGCAAAAGAAGCGCCTTGGACGCGCGAGAACAGAGAATGGCGAGAAACCGGAAAGCCTTCCGTTTCTTTCTTCCCGTTCTCTCCCCTTCCTACAACTTGCAACCAGCCTGTCCGTCAAGGCATGACGATCGTGAAGTGAACAATGAGAAAGGAAGCCTGATCCACTGCTGAACCCGTCCTGTTCGTATACGTTACCAGACCAGGTAATGCGATACTTAAGGGTTCCCCAGACGGCAATTGGCCGTGGACTAATTCGGAACCCACCGTAGGAGAGATGTCATGTGGTTGGTCAATACTTTGCCCCATGCCGTTTAGCTGCTCCTCGGAGAAGCAAAAATTCGATCATCAGCCCGCACTTCTCCACATGCTTGGCTCATGGTCTTCCTACATTGGGG
>QJNZ01000527.1:0-66646 GCA_004155055.1 Monosporascus sp. CRB-8-3
AAAATTTCAACCAATTGCGGAACTAGGAAAAACTAAGCCCGCCTGGGGGATCGCGGACTTGGCATTTGCCAAGTGTTCGAATTTAAAGAGATAATACGGTACCGGGCCTGTGGTGTGCCTATATAGCAAACGACCCAGTTCGAGGACGCCGTAGTGGTAGTGGAAGTTGACTAGCCATGTGCCGACTATGTAAATTGACGCGCGCGTAGTTGGTTCTGCGGTTGGAGTTGGTTAGCTTGCCCTCTACGTGGGAACCCTCCAGTTCAGCCGGCCGGAGACAACGGCCTAGTGTTATGCTGTTTTTGGAAGCATCCAGCTGCATCCTAATGGATTGCTGAATGGTAGGCTCATCGCTAATAGTACTGTGCTGGTCCACAGATTGGCCTCACTTGATGCTGATGCCAACATGCTGTCCGCTGTCTACAACTCTCCGTTCTCAGTACCGTCAGATCGTCAAAAGAACTTGCTGACGGGCAGGCAGACAGGCCCAGGGACAGAGCCTTGGAAGAGACCTAAATTCCTCAGATGAAATTGTTACGCTAATAAAAGAACTTTTTATCATCGGCCTGTATGACCTATATTGTACATATCATTACTCCGATGCGTGTTCGCATCCGGTCGGCCGTTCAATGGGGCACCCTAGCGACGTTACAAACAAAACAAAACGTCCAAGGCACTTCGAGGCTGGTCTCCGAACTCCACTATACTCCATTTAAATTATGCGTAGAGAAGGGGAAAAGGTCACAAAGAACTACTCGGGGAAGACTCTCCCAACGAACCTCAAGATGGACGGGTTTGAGGTTTCGACCGAGTACTCGAGAATCTCGTCGCTGGAAATGGCGTACAGCATGCCGTCCGCGGTCATAGAAATAGCAGTAAAGTTTCGTTCCGGGCCTCCGGAGAAGTTAATCGTGTCGATGGGATTGAAACCCGACCCGTCGTAGTGACTGGCGGTGAGCTCGCCGCCGTCGAGAAGGCCAACGTACAGGTAATTCGACCAATCATCCCACATTGTGATGGCGAACTGCTGCTTCTTCGATGGGAGGGGTATCCCCCTGACCAGAACCTGTTGCTCGTCTAGGATCCGTTAGCTAGCCGGTCCGAAAACAGACGGTGTGTTTTGGGCGGAGGGGCCGACCCAGAGCCGGAAGAACTCACCAACGTCCCAACCCGCATCATAAGTCGTCAGCTGCATGGGACCGGTGGTCTCTGAATTCGCGAGACCTTGCGTGACGAGCTGCATGCGGTCGAGGAAAGTCCCCCGCAGCTGTGGGATAATAGCCAAGCTCGAGTTGTCGACCACAAAATCATTCTCAACGGCCACATCTGACGTTTCCCAGTGACTCGAGTTCGCAACCTTGATAGCACCGTCGGAAGGCCTCTGGTACGCCACGGCCCAGCTGCCTGGTTGGCCGTCTACCCAGGGGCGTTGCCAGGCTGCGGCCAGTAAGCTGCCAGGGCGGGTTTCGAGCACCGCATCATTCAGCGGGTCGACCTGCCAGCGACTCGATGGATTAAGTGTGTCGAAATGAGCCACCGATGTGATAAGGCTGGTAGGGTCTAGGAACCAGAGATGGATTTCGAAAAGGCCCCTCCCTTCATCGTCTATCGCCGCACTCGCCAGGGGAGTTCCGGAAACGGGATTCAGGGGCGCTGTCGTCGGGGCGAATAGTCCCGTAATGTTTGTCGTCCCCCACGTTTTGTTCTCCGAGTCCCATTCGCGGGCAATGAGGGCATTGTGGGCATCCTGGAAGAATACGACCCTATGAGTGAACCCATCAGGGTCCGTCCAGTTTGACGAGGTGAGCCTCGAATCGGGGAGGATATCGATCCGGTCGCCCATTTCGGTTGTTGAGTTTGTAGAGTCTGTAGAGTTTTCATTTCCCGGTTCCGCACCCGCCGCCTCTTGACTCTCCCCACCCTTGCTTGCCATCGCGCCACCAACTCCGCCAGCAATTGCCCCGACGATGATGATGAGCGCGAGTCCGAGTATTATATAGAAAGTCAGTGGTGCCACGCCACATATCGTCCGCTTTGGCTTCTCCTGTTCGCTCGTCTCAACGGACGACCCTGGTGGTACGCTGTGAGCGTAATAGCCATCCGCCGGCGGATATGGATTAAGTCCTCCTGCTGTGGGATGTTGTTGGTAAGGTTGATTAGGCACGGTCTGCTTCTGAAATTGCTCGGGATCGATGACCTCGGGTAACTGGTACGAGTGCCGTACCTCGAGGGTGCTGTACGGCTCTGAATCGCTCATCGCGCTGGTCGATGCCGCCAGTTAACTCACCGGCTCATTCGCGACATGAGGCAGCGGAGGAGTAGAACGAGGAAAATGATAAGCAAAGAAGGCGAAGGGGGACGTGCTGTGCTGATCAAGCAGCAAGGGAAGCAGGCTGGCATGGCAGGCAGGTGCGAATTTCCCGGAGACAAACCCTTCCCGCACCCACCTCTTGCTCTACCGGTCTTGGGACGTTGATCCCCTGCGTGAGTTGCGGAGCCGTGTCGCATTGAAGAATCTTTCGATGCGTCCATCAGCCGGGCTTCCCAATGAGAGCCACAGATTTCGTTCGGAGTGGGACTTGGTGCGTTACAGGGCCTGCGAGTGGACCATGATCCCAGCACCACGCTCGTCGTGGATTCATGGGAATTGAAGACCTGGTCCGCTTTTCCTTCACTCACAAGCGCTGGCTAAGGAGCTAAGGCCTAGCTACTACGCCTAACTGACGTAGTGGAGGAGCTGGTGTGCACCGTATTGTGCACAATAATATCGACGAACTAACGCCTGGCCAATGGAGTAACTTTTTATTCACCCAATTTCCGGCACGAAACTAGGAGATCGTCACTTGCTTACGTTAGCTCTATGTCGAAATAAGCGCTTATTGGCAATTTACAAATGCCTAGGAACGGGGTTCGGCCAAGCGACCGAAGATAATTCACCAGCGTACGAGCTGCTTCGTCGGTATTAGTTAGGCCCACAACAAAACTAGTCGCTGAAATCTTCTCCGATTAACGCATCGTATGATCATAGCAATACCCAGCGTTATCTCAGCTGGGCGGCCAGCTGGAGGGTAAGGCGGATATGTCGTCTCAGCACTAAACGCAACCTTCTGCAACCCGAGAGTGTCTCCAAATTATAGTATCCCAAACATGATCCGCAGATCACTCGTAACCAACACGGTCAAGTACCAGGACGGTCAATATGGGCAGATCCCTTTATCAACATCCTTAGAGCTAAAGCAGCGCTCTTAAGCGATAGGGCGGTGGCCTAGTTCTGTCGTTCATCTAGTTCGTGTTAGGCTGCCGGTTCTGAGAACTCCTTGGTAAGGCAGCCGGCTTTCCCGAGGCTTCACAGCGGGATCCTTATCCCGTTGGAGGAGTCGGGCGAGGTTCACAACAGTTCTCATTTACACAGTATGGTTTTGGTGTCTCAATAGATAACGGGAGCGCTGAATTAATAAGTACGCCTTTCGTGGTATTGAAACTATGATGAAGGGTCGAGAATTCCACGTTCGCTTGGCATAGCTGGCCTTCGGCTCCGACGATGTTCAGTGATGCGATGGTGTCCAGACTCTCAGAATGGAACAACGAAACGCTACATATAGCGATCTATAAAGTATCTATGTGACTTTACGACCTATATGATCACATACACTGTTGGTGCCCGAGGTCTGAAGCAACGATTGAGAATAGGGTGATTCAGGTTAAGGTCGGGCTTCCAGATCAACGAGGGAAAGGGGAAAAGTGATGGCGACAATTTCCCTGGTTCGATCTACGATAATGCGCTACTATCTAGAGACTGTGTTGACGATGTAAAAGCAATTCATTCCCCTCTCCGAAGGCCTCTTCCCAGTTTATTGCTCTACGATCTTCAAAGAGATCCTAAGCATGTCACCAGCAACGACCATTCCATGCGGCGAGGGGTTCAAGGTGTGGGTTACATCATCCCCCTTTACAACCTGGTATGTAAATAAATGACAGAAAGAGAAGACGCCGTCGCATACTTACGCTAGAATCGAAGCATACCAATAATATGCCTGTTTGGTTGCAAGTTAGCTAGGAAAGCATCCCGAGTCTGTAGGTTGAATAAGCTCTGCTAGAACGGCATCTGGGGATGAGTGTCAGTGATAAAAATTGATATCCTAAGTCTCAATCAAGACAGATGAAGACAATTAATCCTGCAAGATGGCACGCACGGCGCATGAAACGGACATGGCTTAATATCTGGCCATCTCGGCGGCGCCTCATCAACCCAAATGCGTCCGTAGCATATTTGGGGCAATCCACCATGCTCTAGGGAACTCCATCCCCCATTTTGCCATGAGGTCTCCCAGCTCTGCCTTCTTTCCGGGAACCACATTGACAAAAATGCGATCGCCCCCGCTCATGCTGGGCTCTGAGTGTACAGCCCCCCTATCAGGCCCGATTCGGAAGAAGGAGCATCCTCCCGGCACTGCTTGGATCGTCCCCAGGCACGAAAGCTTATTCCCGAGCTCGTCCCTGACGGCGTCCGCAGTGGCAGCGCAAGCGATGTAGCGAATCGAAGTACATGAGTGATCAGTAGCCAGGGCCTTCTTGGTAGAGCGCTGGATATCGCGGGCAGCAGGCTGATGCCCCCCAGGAATGAACATCGTAGACGGACCTAGCAAGGTGCCGCACAGTTTCCAATCCGTCTGTAAGTCCAGAGGCCGAGCTGCCCCGCTAGTCTCGGTTGACTGTGCGCCGAGGCCACCGCTCCCTGACCTGAAGAACATGTCGTCGGTGTGCCACCTAGGCTTATCAAACTCGGAGGTGGCCTTCGTCGCACGGATCGTCAACCAGTAATGGTCCAGCCCGTTCTTGGCGGCGAACTCGTTCGTAAAAGCCAGGAACGGGAGTAGTAGAGGTACCAAGGAGCTGGACAAGGCTGCAGATGCCCACTCGTGCAGGTTCGCCGGCAGCTCGTCTTCTCCCCCAAGCAGCGGACCACAGTAACTCCAGAAGGCGTCGCGCTTCACAGAAATATGCACCTCCGGTTCTTGATAAGATGGCGAGCCCCGGTAGTCTAGGAAAGCAAAGCCGGAGTCTTCGTCGATAACGTGGCCCATTCTGAGGAGCGAGTACCGCGAGGCGCAGCCCTTGACCGCCCCAGACGGCCTCCGTAAAGTCCGCTAGGGCTGCTTTTATTGCAGCCGCTCCTAGATAGCTCCGATGAAGGCAATCCAGAACACACACTGAAGTTTGTGATTAACGTCAGCAGTTTGCGAGACACTTATTGTATGGTAAGTATGCAAACTGGTCTGCAGAGCACGACGCTCCAGGCCCCAGGCTCCCGAACAACTTGGGGCCTGAGCCTCAGTCTACCTCGGCCCCACACTCTCCTAACCGAACTGGGCAAGTTAAGAAGTACCTTCACAGACACGGCAATGCACACGTGACCACCGTCACTTCTAACCCAGGAGATACGAGAAACACCCTCCCTTGTTGTTCTACTTTGATCCTGGCCATCGTGTCTGTTCGTTCTGTGAATGCTTCGGGCCGGAGATGTTGCCCTGTTTCAAACGATAGGCTATCATTAAGGGATCTTAAACTTTGTGAATATAGATCCTGAAGGAAACAGGGACTTGAGTACTCGCCGGTTGAGGTTATGTGAATGTGAGTTTAGGCTAACTGTCGGAGCTCCCCTCGCCATAAATCTCCGAAGGGGTTATGGAGCTTTTCATATTAAATTAGGATTAGGGGGTTGATCCTTCGGGAACCATATAAGATGTAGAATGCTGAGGAGTGAATATGTCTAGGAGTAGAAATGAGTGTATTGAAGCTGTATGAAGAGCTATCCTTAAGGCCTGGGGCCCGAAGCCTCCTTATAAAGACATATCACTACATTCCACAGCCTTTATGCATGCATTCATGAACCCGCGTCAATAGCGTCACAGTGCCTGCGAAGAGCGAGTGGTGCTTCGAGAGTAGTAGTACGAAAGCAAATACGATTGTTAGTTACAGTACAAGGCGATGCCATAACAAAAGTAGGTGACTGAGGTGAGAGAGCCCTTGACTTTCTTTCTGTATACGATGACTGACTTGTAACGGTGCCGTAACGATTTCCTCACATTGGTTAGAAACATTGCAGACGCAAGACTACTGGGCTTCCAGCTTAAAGGGTTCTTCTCATTGAGATAAGCCCACTGTCAGGTATGCAAATGACGCAAGGGACTGGAATTGGTATAGCTTCGCAATGGCTGACTGGAGTCCATCGCAAAAGCAGGACAGCGTGGTCGGCGGATCGGCTCTCTGGTGATATCCTCGCTGAATGCTTTTAAGACAGACTTCTTCGGCCACCGCATTTCCCAGAGCTGTACGTTTATAAAGCCTTCAATTTTGGTACACCTATTTAAATCTCAAAAGCGTTGAGGAAGATCGAAATCTGCTGTTAATTATTTCCTTGCGCTTCAATACAGCCCCTACTTCTAACCACTGACTGAAACAATAATAGCGAGCGTACAATGATCAACCGAATGCGCAAGCGAGATTTAGGATATATGAAGCAAACATATATCGGGGGAAGTCTGGGGCCTTTTAGCAAAAGTCAACCAGAGAAGTTCACAGTCCCACAATAGGGGTACTATAGTAAGGATGCCATACTCAGATTTAAACCTGTTAAGCCGTTAATTAGATAGATATTATAGGGACAACAGCTATTCTCTGTAGCAATCTTTAAGTGAGATGCGCACTCATTCGGATCAAAGCCAGGACACAAGACAATGAAAGAGAGCTGGTTTCGGATGCAAGATTTCCCAACCCATTCCATATCTCAATACCGATCACCCGCTTTCTTGTCATATTCGTAATAGTAGCTTTCATATGGCTGTATTGCGTCCAAAACTAATAGTCACATCACCCTTATTGTTTCCAGAACGGTAATCAATGCTGACCTAAACAAAACCTGGCAGACGCAAACGGTTCGCTTGCCTCCCCGCGCTTCTCCCCTCACCTTATACCTGCCAATTCTAGGCTCGTCATTCCACCAGACCCCAGTAGGGTCACGTGTGCTCGGGCTATCAGGGATGTTGTTGCATCTACCATCGAACATCCGATTATTAAGCAATTGGCATAAAGCTTCGAAATCCTCTTCCGTTGCTAGAAATGCCGTGGCGACGCCTAGACTTCCGCCTATTGACGAATTTCAACGAGAGGACATGCGTCACTGATCATTGACCTCGGACCATGCTGTTTAAGGTAATCTGAGCAACGCAGCAGATTCACGTGGCTCAATAAGTGTCAATCATTAATCAGCACAAGGGAAAGAGCACTAAGTTCTTCTAACATTCAATGTCTCTATACGAACCGAGTCTTGTCCATACACTCGCAAAGAACTACTGAACCGCATTGACAAACAATGCGGAGGTGCTTCTCTCTTCTCGTTAGTTGTCTAGACATCTTAGGCCATTGTGTCCAACACGCTACTTCTGAGGGGGTTGACGTCTCATGTTACCTAAACAGCGTCTCAATGCCAGGTTCCTGAAGTGGTTCTTCGCTTTATTCGTCTGCCCAGAAAACTGACGCCGGGGATCAAACATGGTGGAGAAACCTTAGATAATACATTGTCGTGGCGTTAACCCCTACCCCCTCCTCAACCCTAATTACGGCCTTAGCCACGTCTCAAGGAATTCTGTAACAAACATGGGTTCTAGCTCATAACCACCTGCAAAAGAACACACAACAAAGAAATCACTTCAATATTGTTGAAATTGCTCTTCAGGAAGGCTTTTATGGAGAGGAGAGTAACCCCGTAATAGCTTGCTCCAGGCACTTCTTTCACGTTCCCGGGCTTGCACGAGCAGCCTCAGCACGTCGAGGCCGTTGTTGAACAGGAGAGTAACAATAGCGGACTGAGAACAAAGATCATTGTTTCAAGTTCTACTGCTTTATATAAGATGCACAAATGCGCCATTTACGGACCAATGCTGCAAAAGAGCTTGGTAGGTAATCTCCGGATATAAATCGAAGTAAAGCCCCTTGATGCAGACATACGACTACAATGACCACCCCATCGACATCCCAAACTAATAAAACTGCACACGGAGTCCCCAAGTCTATGGGCGACCTCCGGGCCCGCTTCGGCCTCAAGGATAATTCCGATGCCGAAGCCCTGTTGAAAGCGTGGCCTATCAAAGAGGCTTTCCACTACTACCTGAACAGGTGCCTATCGAACCAACGGACCGTGATCAAAGAGTTGCCAGAATGGCAAGAAGTGGATCAGTATCTCCTGGATATGCGAATGATGCCCCGTGCCAAGCGGAAGGACAGATCTTTGGAGGAGCTCGTCGAAGAGGAATGCTTTAATGCCCCCTATCAGCTTATGCCACACGTAGCACTCTTTGTTCTGCGAGCTGAGAGCTTCCTCCAGAGCGACGAAGGCACTAGATTCGAGATCGCGAGCCGGAAGTATGACACGAAGCAGGAGAAAGAATTCGATCGCCGCTGGAGGAGTATAGACCTGCTGTACTTCCTGGTGGGCCGTCATCGCCCAAACCCAACTTGAAGATATCGCATACCCTTAGCCCCAGGAGGATGGCATATTTGCTGAGCTGCCCACATATTGTCTGAACGACTTCAAGACACAGACCACTGACACAGAATTGGTAAGAGAAATCCGTAGCCGAAGCATCGTGAAGCTGGGTTCCAATCTTTAAGCCAACACTAGCAACTTGACCGAAAGTTGCATGTCAGAGAGCGGCCTAGCTAGCCAACGAACCGTGAACGATGCCCACACCGAACCATAGTCACACCTGATACATCTAGAAACAACGGAAGATACCTCTACTTCTAAATAGTCACATAAGATTCTTTCCATACCTGTCCCGAGCAGCTTAAGCAGTTTGCATATTGTTACCCGTTTATCGTCAAGTGCCACTGTAAATACGCCCACTTAACAACCCATCGTGGTTGCACACACTTATCCCTGGCTGGTATTTTACTACCAACCCTAGCTGCCGTTTTCGAACATGGCCAACTCCAAAATCTCGTTGGTAACCGATTTCAAGGTAGTGGATTGAAAGGTGTTAGGATACCTGCGGGCCTCCGCAGCGTTTAAGGTTTGACAGGTACGAGCGTGGCTTCAGCTCACGAAACGAGGTGGGCAGATGGCTAAGGAGTTCCGGCGTAACTAATTGAAGTGGCTCATGGCCAAATAAGGTCCGCTCGGTAGGAACCTAGATGCTCGAATTCTCTTTTCTATGGCCCCGAGGAAACGGCCAATTATCTGGTATGGGAGACTCCTGGGGCGGCCACCAGACCACATCAGACAAAGGACAACGCATATACAGCACGGTACGGAAACTCATCAGAACGCAATCCAAGACATGGGACGACATTATCGTGCGTGCGTTCCCTGCTGATATCAATTAGGCGCAAAATATGCTTCTCTTCTCGAACACCTTTTAGAAGAAGGCAGCCCTCGCCCCGCAAGACTGATGTTCCTAGGACCTTATCTGACGTGACCTATCGACCCCGCGCCCTGGCCTGACCTCGGGAAGCTTAACAGCTGTCGCAGAAAGCTCGCCCGAAACGAAGCACCAAGGACGATAGTCGGGGGTGAATGGAGGAAAGGATCGATAACCGATTGCGAAGTTGTAGACCAGGGTGGGGGAAAGGTAATAAGCGTTGTTCTGTATCTTCGAAGATTTCAGCTTCGCCTGACCCCGACATGAAGTTAAATTGAATTAGCTCCTGCCTGCCCAGGAGGAAACTGCAGGACCTAGAGCAGCTCGAGCTATGAGAGCTAATACATTTTGAGATGCCGCAGAGTCTCGAATAGGTTAAGTCAGGGGTATGGACAAGGGAGTCCCTTGTTTGGAATTGACACCCCTTGTCGGTTACAAAAGTGCCCAAAAGATTCATTCCTGGTTTGTGAGCAATGAGCAACTACTCCTTCGTCCAACACAATGGTTGGAAAATGCAACTTGCTGCTGAGGGACAGTTGAGTTGGTCATTCATATGTATTCGGCGCTTAGCAGTATGTGTTTGGTCATTAAATCGGTTGAGGGGATGATAAGAAGTCTTATCCGTCGCTCCTCAGCTACTGTTTCGGTACCCTGACCTTAATTACTTCGAACCTCTTCGTAAACCACTTGGACGAGCGGGAGAATACAAAAGGCTAAGGGTAATAATAGTGGTGGCTTCCAAGGTAATCAGTCAGGGTTCGTCCATGCCATCATCACCATCCAGGCAGAGGTTAGTTATCAGTTATTGTTATTACTTGCATATTTTCCATAAGCTTCTGCTTTGGGTGAATATAGACTCCGCGTATTCCGAACTTTGTCGCCTCGATTCCCGGCTTTCAACTCCGCAAACGGAGGCAGAACCCGTGAGGGTATTGTAATAAGGGCTACTGCAATATTGAACAAAGCGTCAGTCCGCTGCCGCCTCGGGATGTGACGGAAATACAAACGTGGGATAACTAGGCCTTACCAATGGGGAACTGATTGGCAGTATGTGGATTGCGTGCTGGTGTGAACAGCGTGGGTGGCTGCATTGCCGGGGTTAGGAATCTGAAACACGAGAAGATCCAATAAGACTAATAAGATGCGTAGAGAACGTTAGCTATTGGAAATTGTCGGACTGAGTATCATAAGGTCGCATATACTAAGCTAAGAAGCAGATAGGCAGCAAAGACCATGCGCCTCCCTTGTGGAGGAATTTGGTTATACTTGTGAGACTGACTTGAGGGATTTGAGAGGGCTTGACACGAGTGTAAAGGGTTCCGCAAACCGTTGTGAACCTCGAATGGAGACGAAGACGGTGGAGAATTCGTTGCGCCCGCCAGAGCGAACCGCAGCGCCGGCATGAAACTGATGCAGGTGAGGGGAACGGAGGGGCTACGGAGCTATGATGACCGGCAGCACGCATACCATAGTGCATACATATATACTCCGCATTGCGGGTCTGATACGGTGCCAGATATTATAGGATTCTACATCGATTTACAAGGTGTCTTCGACATATTCCGGCCATGCTGAGACTAACGAGTCATTCAGAGTTGCGACTAAGAGATGGCTTTGATGTACGCTGAATAGCAAATTGCGAGGGACGAGTTGTGGAAGATATGGGAGAGAAAGGGGGAATATGAATGCTAAATGCGTCCGTCAGCATGCGAGATTAGAAACAACCAATGGCTGTAGGCTTGTTTGCACAGTTCTTATATGCCCAGAGGGTCAAAGCGACACCTCTATTAATGACTGGTCATTTCTCTAACCGTATGGCATGGTGCATCGAGCTGCGGCTGATTAATCAATGATACTAAGCGGTTGCCGCACGTCGCAGGCTAAATAAAAGCTAAGAAGCTGAATTACAAGTCGGTTCGATTGCATATGAGGCTTCTCTTGACTCCGTGTGAATAAAGCGCCTCTGATTCTGAGAACTGCGGCCGATTAAGGACAACATTGAAGTTACAGACAAGTTAGACTAAAGTTGCAGCTAACGTAGCATGAGATGGTGTCATGCCTAAGAGGTTTACTATATAATAATTGCCCAGGAATGCTAATTGCAGCTTTCGCACCTTGCTCTCATACCTTCATAGAGACGTGGATATGGGGAGATGTCTTACCTAAGGGATACCGTTAGTGACCTCAGTCACCTATAGGTTATTGTGGAGGATCAGCCGGCGTACATCCACGTGGTAGGTAGCATTGCTCGGTTTGCTTCCCTCTTGCAGATAGTGGCGTCTCCCTGGTTGCTTCAAAGTTGTGACGGATCATGTTCGGTGACTTGGCTTCGTACGGCATTTATATCTTCTGTCCCTCGTACCATCTTAGCCACTCACCCATCAAACTCAATTCAACATACTTATACGTAATGTTAGTCGATGAGCCTTTCCGACGGTACCATTGGCTATATGCTTCCAGCTTTTTATTTGCTCAATGCTCTTCTTTTGCGGTTTGTAACAATTGGGGAACATTTCCCTTCTTGTCCAAGCCCCACCTAAACAATTATCGCATACCTAGTAATACGTGATTTGGGTGTGCCTGGAATGAGGTGGGCCGGCCGAAAATTTGAGATTGCAAGGTTGACAGGGCAATTCGCGCTAAAAGATATGTACCTGGTCAAGTGCGTGGATCCGGTGGATACCATGCATATGTAGCTGCAAGCACCTCGGTTCCCCCCACAACCGATGCAAGAGAACGAAGTAGCCGGTACTCGATAGAGAGCCACCGAGTATCGCTTCTAATGCCTTTCCTATCAAAACGGCGCGGTTTTTCCATACCAAACCAGCTAGTGTTTCCCGCAGCTTCGGTAGTCTCTTTGTACCAGTACTTGTATTCTTGTTACTGCAAATCGGCTCCCATTCCCTTGGTGGTTTGACGACCTAGATCCAAACAAAAACCTACAGTAAGGTGCATACGACAGATAGCTACATACATGCATTGAAACGCGCAATTACCCAGTGAGATTGCACCGCGCTTCAACTGTCCAAGAGTACGCACATATCTACCACCGCCTCCTGCTGATTAGGGACGGAAGGCGCCACCAGTTAGATGTTCGTCAGTGACATGCAATCTTGTGTACTTCGTATCATGCCGCTCATTATTTTCCCCAGCTACACATGCATGTACTAAACTGTATTATAATACATTAGCCCGCTATGTAGCTCTGAAGCCGCGTCCCCCCATTTTAAGCGATCCCCCTCCCACCCCTTTTGCCCTTTCCAGAACGCAGCTAACTGAGCTGTTGTCCAGCCTCCCTGGTCGACGTGACCCATGACGATTCCCACTAGGCCACTCTCTTTCGATCTGTGCGTCCGAGACCTCTAGTCACTTTCATGTTACGTTGCTGCTTACTTATGGTAGTCTGTGCACAAACTGGTTGCTGAGAAACTCGTGGGGTGTACATGGAATCTACTTCCACAACTCCTTGTCAACCCAGGAATTGGCGCACTTCTCCCCTCTCGAATCACATCGCCGTCGTACCCTTCTTCTCTCTTCCGCAAGGGCCTCTCTCTACCATTCTCTCTATTCTCTTCTTCCCGTCCCGTTAGGAGATCCGACTTTCTTTCCTTCCTTCCCTTCCGACCCCTCCCACGGGAAACACTCCGAGTCGGCCTCTGCCTGTGTCCGTGTCGTGTCTTTTGCCCATCGCAAGACCGACTCAGCAGCCAAGGAGCCCTGCCACATCAAGCAGTCACGAGGTGTCTTGCGAGTTCCATTTCGGTCATCTCTGACTGAAGGAAGAGTGCACTTCATACTAACTTATTACCACATTTGGCTGGTATCCGTTCTTTTCTAACCCGAACCTGGTCCTTGGGAGACAGTTTTCACAGCAGATATATTTTTTGCTACTGTATCTTAATTCATCAGACCTGGAAGCAACTGCTGTCATTGACCTTGAGGAAGAAATCATTGAAAGCTACAGAGATGGCCCCCTCTCTGAGCACACATCCGTCGTTTACGCGGCCGCGAACAAGCGACCGCGATGCCCGCCCAACCACACGCGATCAGAACGACAACAACTTGATTATCCCCAGCAGGACTTCATCTCTACATTCGCGAATCACCCAACCGATCCCGTCTTCGCTCAGTGCCAAACCGCAGCAACGGACTCCCAAGACTCTCACCCATGCCTACATGGTCTGCGGTGTTGGACGGGAACCTTCGCAATGGGTCAAGGCGCCGTCTCCGTCACAGGGGAAGATTGGCCACATGAAGGGTGCGGTCGGCCAGTTCTGGCTACCGGAGATTCTAGGAAGTAGCCCGCGACTCGAACAGGACAATGAAATTGCGAGGGCACTGCATGCGGCTATGAGAGTACGTGCGAGCCTCATGTACTAATTGTGTGTTTTTGCGTAACTTACGGTTTTAGGCCTGCTTCCCTCACGATGTTGAGATCTGCACTGGTCGAAGCCAGCCACACTGCGTCCATCATGCTTTCGTCTTGCAGCAGGATTCTTCGCACACCCTTTATGGCATCTGCCTTCGAGTCTGGTCGCGGGCGGACGAGAAGCGAGCCGAGACGATTCGAGATCTGAGGAAAAAGACCGAGGCCGATTATTATGACAACCCCGATGAGACGTACTGGATTCCGTACTGCTTGTCATTCCTTTCGAGATATCCCCTCTATAACCTACTAGGCGACTACCTGCGAGGTATGTGGATTCACTGGAATAAGGCGACCAACTTGTTCCATGCCGAAGAAGTCTCGCGAATCCTCAGCTTTCCCGCACCGAGACTGAATGATCTCGTTCGAATCGACATGAAAGATTACGCTTTATGCTACCAGTTCCCTTCGTCGCCGACGGGATTCCAAAACTTTGCCATGTGGCCTCTTTGGGCCTGTCTTTCGATTCCCAACATTGTCGGTGTGATTGAAGCTGCTATTTCGCCCACTCGGCGGATCATCTTCGTTAGTCACTATCCTGCAATGCTGACCATGGCTGCCGAAACTGTTCGTTTCTGCGTTCGTGTCTATGAGTGGAGCGGCCTTTACGTACCCGTCGTCCACGCACGACATGCAAAGGAACTTGTTGAGGAGCCAGGCCCTTACATTCTTGGAGTTACTGCCGAGTGTAGATCTCTTTTCACTGCACCCAATGATGCTTTGGTAGTGGACCTTGACCGGAATTTCGTACTTACATCCAGCCCGCCGACTGCATTGACCCCCAGCCAACGAAACAAGTTCGTAGCGCGCCTGACTCAGGCCTTGGGTGGTGATGTCTCGCCCTCCGGTGTTCCTCAGCACCTGCGGTCTGCCTACGGTGGCGGCAAACTGGTCCCGGCCGGCCAGATTATTGTTATGCGTGGTGAGGTCGAATCCATTCAAGACCCTGAATGGTGGAACCAGGATTCGGTGATGGCTGTGATGGATCATGTTTGCGAGAAGTTGGTAAGTGGTGATTTCCACCTTCCAGCTCCTATGGCCGTTCAGTAAGCTAATCCACGTTCAGGGTCGCAACTCCGGGCTGAAGGCCGTATTCGGCGGCTCAGTAAAGAAGCCCTTGATGACGAAGGTCTCCATGAGACACCTGAACGAGATTGTTCGGGAGCGCAACCAGTATTCTCGCGATGCTTTGGAAGCTTGGCAAGATTTCATCAACCTGAAGGGTCGGATGGACACGGAGCTGGCTAAAGTCAGCAAGCGAAACAACTATCTGGTGGAGGAACTTGAGGGCTGGAAGCAACAGGTGCGACCCTCTATCTTCCAATCTTATCCAGTTGCATTCTAACAGGGAGTTTTAGTTCCTCAAATTCCAAGCTTTCGCTGAGCAGCTCACTAAGGAAACACAAGATCTTAAGGTAAAGATCGAGAACCATAAACGGGAGAACCGCCGTCTTGCGGGCCTCCTTGACCAGCAGAAGGATGACAATAATCGACTTAACGTCCGCCTTACCGGTACTGAGAAGCAGCGTGATGATGCCCTTGAGGCGCTTGTGCTGCAGCAGGAGATCGCCGAAGAGCTTGAGCGTGAGCGCAAGCGCAACAAGAAGGAGCTTTCCGCGCTTCAGAACACCAATATGACTATCCTTCGACAGCGCGACGAGGCACGCCGTGTTGTACTCCATCTCCGCAGTTTGATTGGCGGGCAATCTCACCACATGGAGCATCTTGTCCAGTCCCTTACGAAGCCTGATGAGTTGTTAGGCGAGATCGAGGCCAGCTTTGATGGCGAAGAGGACGTGACGGATGACGGTGAGTGGTTCCTTCTATGGCGTAAGCATATGTATTCCCCCGTATAAGGTTCTAATATATCGTCACAGGACACCTTGGCAAGCCAAGCAATGGAAACAAGCGTCTCTCCGCTGCCAGCTTCTTTGACGTGGCTGACCGCCACCTGAAGGACAAGACCGATGCCATTTCCCACATCATCCGTAACATCGCCGAGCAGTGCCAGGCTGCTGTCGAGGGATTGCAGCTTGCCCAGGATGCTGAGATTGGTTCTGGCCGATCGCCCCGTCGGCAGAGCAGTTTATCAGTTGCCCAGAGCGATGATGGCCACTCGGCCACTAACTCTGAGGTCGGTGAAGAGAGCCTTCTTCACCCATCTGGAAGGGCTTCCAGTATTCCTCCTACTCCGGATTTGATTCCCAACCGGAGCAGCACGTCGATGTCCATTGCGTCGACCGTTACTACCCCCGAGCGCTCAAGCCAGCAGTACAACCTGCACAACGTCCACAACGATATCCCCACCAAGATCCTCGAGGGCGATGAAGACGAGTACGCCGAGAGGAGCGAATCTGAGACCCCTGCTCAGGTACACGGTATTGTAGGCAAGCACTCCGATGGCTTGATGCGCCGGCCTGCCGGTGCTCGGATTAGCGCTCTTGGTGGCTCCCGCTAAGAGAACTTTCTGCCTCTGTATTGGTTACTATGATGGTTGGCGTCGATGGTAGCGTGTCTCAGATTCTATTGGAACATGCGCCTGGTGACTGGAGAAAAGGTCCTTTCGCCGTCGGCTGCAGATGTTTTCTCCTTGTTCCTCGATTAGTTTCGGTTGTTAGCATCATTGGTGCTATCCCATTGGCGTTGTATCTGTCGGAATTTCGTGCTGGTCTTGTCCTCGTGGATATTTTCTCTGCACGTTGATACCCATTCGCCTGGGTAGTAATTTATTATTCATCTGGGTGCGGAAGAGGGAGGATGTAGGAGAATATCTCGAGGAAAGCCTTGGACGTGAAAACAAGCGCCCTTTTACATGGAAAGGCAGCCAGGTTAAGCTGCTGGTGTTGCTGCTGGGCAGGAAAAATCACGAATACAAGGATAAGCAGTCCTGTTCTCCTTTGTATACTGTGTACGGCCATGGAGCTTTGGTTCAATGGTTCACGGCCTTAGTTAGGTCTTATATGCGTTGTATAGTAGTAAGCTAGGTAAGTTGACCGAGGCTGTTCGTCTAGGGATCGCCTCTACTTACGACTAGATTCGGAAAATTCCAGAGAGGTATTTGATTTTTATATGAACGCGTCTTCTCCTGGTGCTGCAAACTTCTTGATGGCACCTTGACGCCGAATTGGTAGCCCCTGGCCCTGATTCCGAGCCGACCACCGGACATAAAACTTTGGATGGCAGTACCACAGGGACTATACGATCCATCTATACCCTCGACTATTTCGTATTAGTATAAGTATCGCCATGCAAGCCCGTTTAAGACGTGCATCATTCCCTTTCTTCGGGGTGGTGAGATGAGGCTTCGGGACCGCCTGTGTGATAGGTGCCCAGTCCCATAACTGAGATTGCCCGCTCATGCTTTTAGCCTTGTGTTACACACAGCTCCGTTCAGGTAGTTACATACGAATCGTGACAAGTAGTAACTGGCTGTTGTTGTGAGAAGGCCGGCATAGCCTAGACGGCTAGCGCATCCGCGAAGCGAGAGAGTTCTGCGATACGGATGCGATTCGGCCACGCTTGCTTGCCCCCGTTGGCAACTCAGCACAGTCACCCGCCGCTAGCCGCTGATAGCCCCCTCGCCGTGTTATCTGCGTCATGGCGGGAGGCGTGTGGTGGGCGCGGGCCGAGGTGTTCTGAGTCAATTCGCGTGCCTGATCTGTCTGTCTGCCTTGGAGCGTTCCTCCGGATGAGTAGAGCATCAGTGGTCATTTTTCCTTTGCACCGCCTCGATTTTGTGTAGCCTCTTACTGATGTCTATTGTAATTAACAAACCCCTTTCCGTCTCAAGCCTGTCCGTTTGCCCCTTAGTAATTGCGGAGAAGAGAGCACTAATACAGTTGAGTCTCAAGGGAGCTGGCGGAGGTGCAAGCTGGGGATATAAATTTGGGTATGCATCATGCAAGAACGGAGGAAGGTCTATAAGCGTGGTATGACTACACTGCTATACGAGGAGAACACGGTGGGTTTACTGATGTCTAGGCTGGGAGGTGGTCGAGGAAGTAGCTTTCCCCTACTACTAGGCCGCAGGAGTTTCAGTGGGTTTTAAGCCGAGATTACCGGTATGGCAGGAAGCAACTTAGCCTGCGATGTGACTTTTGCTCTGTACAAGGGAAGGCGGGGGGGGTGGGGAGAAGATTGACTCTCTGGTAGAGGGAAAGGGGTCAATATAGGAGTGACATACAGACTCACATCCCGTTAACTATGTGGATATATTAATCTCGTGCTTGGGACACATAGACCATTATCCGTTATCTTACCTTCTGAATCTCTGATTGTCAATGATTCAACATATAGAGATTCATCGCAACATGGAACAATATACTCATAGGCTCAACCTCTTGGCCGAACGACCTACCAATGCTGATATAAGGGGTTTCTGGAACACCGTGCTAAGTCTGGGTAAGAATTGATATTTATCTATTCTGTGCCATTAAAGGTTCAATAGCATATGGCATGAAAGAACGTGTCGTCGGAGCGCTGTCCGTCTCGTGATACCATTAGAATTCTATTGCTGACCTTATCGAATAACTTTGAGTATTAAGAAATATTTTTGGCATGTCCTATCAGTCCTACGATAGACCTCACAAGGTCGTTGACCGCTGTACGGTGTACTGCACCCCTTTATAGAGCCTCCCGGCTACGCGCCAAGGTAGCCTTTGTTCTCGCTCGTGTACGAATGCGACCGAGCCCTATTGTCGGTTTCCCAAAGCGGCAATCCTTTGATAAGAACCGAATAACGAGTATACTCCTCCCGGGAAGCTTTGTTTATGTCAGTTCTATTAAGAATAGCTAGGTAATGCGTGCGTGCTCCTAGTCGGGTAGTGTATCGTACCGTTTCTTCAACACGCCCGGCACATATACGCGCGGCTTTCAATAGATAAGATATTCCCGCCATGTCGGGACCCGAGGAAATACCGCACGAGGAATACTTGAGACTGAGATGGCGCCACCGCGATAAATTCGACTTCTACCGGCGCGGAATTCCGTGGTCGGCTGGGTTAAGACGGCGTCTGGATTTCGGAGGTTTGGAAAACAAGATATTCCCCAAAAGGGGGAAGCCGGGTACAGGTAGGAATCTGAGTCGCTGTTGCTTCTTTTTTTGCGATCGCGTCCATGGACGTGCATGACTTACACCAGGGCCAAGCCACCTGCCTTAAAGCTCGCCAACACGGGAATTCAAGGTCTACCTAGTGTACACATATATACATCCCGGGGCCTCTTAGAAACCCGATGTCGAGTAGTAACTAACCTGAATATGTGCCACCAGGGCCGAACCTGCCCAACTTACCTAGGCATCCATCGCAGTTTAAGCTCGACCCGAACAACATCAACTTCGACGAACTGGGAACGAAAGACATCCCTCCCGGAAGCGAGGCGGCTCAGCTTACCATGATCAAAGACAAGATCAGGGAGATGAAACTGGGGTTCGGCATCACCAAGAGATACGAGTATAAGCAGTCCCTCGGCGCCGGTGGTTTCGGCCTGACCATGTGGATGCTGCAGCACGACTACATTGGGAACTTCGAGTGCGACGTCGTGGTCAAGACGAACATCGATCCCCAGAGGGGCGACCTTTACCGCGAGATGAGTTGCCAGAGTGTAAGTGACGCTCGGCTCGTATATGCATATGGAATATCCAGGACGCTGACGCCCACGAACGCAAGATGTTCCGGAGCTCGGAGCACATAGTCCAGCTGGCGCAGGTGGACACGAACGAGTTCATCCGGGCGCGCGAGAGGACTCTGTGGCTGCAGGCCAAGGCGGCCGAGGCCAAGAATGCTATCTTCAGGACCCAGGAGGAAAATGAGCTGATCGCAAGGATGCCAGAGCCGCTCGACGCCATGGTCATGGAGTTCGTGCCCAACGGCGACTTGTCCACGTTTATAAAGAGGGTCAACCAGCTCCAGGCCGAGTTTCCGGGCATGGCCCTCTGGAAGTTCTTCCTCTGTTGTATGTCTTCAATCAAGAACTGTCCTGCCTCACTTGCCTAGCTCGAGATAGCATGCTTATATTCTCGTGAAACAGTGATAAGAATGTGTATCGGGTAAGTTATCTTGGGACGGTTCTTCCCCCCTTTATGCCGCTGTACTAGCAGAATCCTCGGTTGTGGCTTATCCGAACGTCAAAATGAGAAAAGAAGTATCTCATACTAACTGTTTCTTGGCTCAATTACGACGAGATATCGCTAATCTCAGTTGCTACAGATTAGCATATCCTGTCGAGTTCGTCCCGGCCAACCAGGGCCGGATTAATAAATATCCAATCACGGAAAACGTTCCAGATGATCAGGGACCGACCCGAATCGTACACTTTGACCTTGACCCCAAAAACAGTAAGCAGCACCTTCCCTATACCAGAGCTAGTAGCTCATCGAGTTGATGAAACTCCCGTAACTCACACCGCACAGTCTTTGTCGGAAGGGCAATAAGTGGGAGTAACGAGCATTCCTTTAGCCCGATACTTAGGGTCAGTTATTACCCAGTCCCTACATCCTTGAGAGATACAATAGCTGAGAAGTGTTTGGACAGCTCGGGGACTTTGGCCTTACGGTGGAGGTCGAAGACGACAAACCCGACCAGTAAGGCTTCTCTCCGTGATTAACTATTTCGGGTTCGGTGCTTATAATTTGCGTCCCAGGTATTATGAACAGTTGCGTTCGTATGGCAAGCATGGATTCCTCGCCCCGGTGAGTTACCACGGCTATCCTCCTGAACCTTAATCCACTGACCAATTGTCCTCGAAGGAGCAATTCTGCGAGGACTGGGACTATCTTGTCAGCAATTCCAACTCCGTCAGAACCCACCATATTGCAGGCAATTACGGACCGCATACGAACATATGGGGCGTTGGTCTTGTGAGTGAACTCAGTCTCAAAAAGACTCCGCATCTGGCCTGGGTATATCCGTTTCCATGCATTGCGCCTCGCTGACGCATTTTTAACAGACCATGGAATGCTTAATCACTGGCTGTCGCCCACCCCAGCCCGTACGAGTAACCCAAGTTTTCGATGAGACCAGAGGGGTCACGTACATGACATGCGGAGAACACCTCCTCAGCGACCCCAAGTACGACTATATCGACCGGGACCTGCGGAGGATCGTCGCGCAGTGCCAGGCGTACTACCCCAAGGACCGGCCGGGTTTCCAGGAGCTCGAGGAGGCCGTCCTGCTCGCCATCAACAGCAAGAACTACCCCCACACGGAACAAGATATCATAGAGTGGTTCGACAGGATACTCCCAAACGCGAAGCCGCCCCCGCCGCCCCCGCCGCCCGAGTCCTCAGCCAGGCCTATGGAGGTGGACAATAAGTACAGCGACGACGTCAAGATGAAGAGCAGAGATAGCGGTCGTGAGTCCGCGGGAAGACCCATGGAGGGGGTGGACGACAAGCACAGCGACAAGGACGTCAAAATGAAGAGCAGAGACAGCGGTGACGCCGCTCCGTACCAGGCAAACCCGAGACGCTCACTTTCTGTTGCCGCCACTGCCCGTGGGGGGGTGCCCGTGAGAAATATTAGAGTCCCGTCCGAGATGCCGGCGGGCCCTTCGGGGAGAGCTGGGTCGCCGCCAATTATCAATGGTTTCATCCCTATTAACCGGTTCCGGGTCGCGTCGCCGGCAAGCCCTTCGGTGAGAGATGTGTCAACGCCACTCGCCCGTGGTTTTAACCCCATAAACCGTGGCCCCGCTCAGGTGGCGACTCCTTCCAACCCGAAGGCGCCAGGTGGTGCGCGGAGCGGCCTGCTTAAAAATAAGAGGCGGGCGTCTCCTTATTAGCGTGGCAGTGCAGAGTAGCTCGCGGTGACGAAGCGCGTTCCCAAACGCCGTTGAACCGGTGGCCGAAGGGCTGCCGGGGGTGGTCCGCCTACAGATAGGCCTGGGAGGTGAAGGGAATGGAATGGCCAACTAATCCCGGCAGTGTGCCTGAATGATCGTATTCTTGGGTGTGCCTTATTTGCGTAGAGGAAATTTTTTTGTCACATCTAGCGGCCACAAATTTAGCATATACTTGGGACGCTTTCCTAGGGTCGGGGAATTAGGGCACTGGTACGCGTTGAATTCGATCGGATTAGGCTCAGGGGCACGGTCCAATGTTATGCTCATGTCACCCACCCGTCGGGTTTCGTGCTGGTGTTTTGCACCGCTTTTAGAGCCACGGGTAACATAGTAGTGTCGCATATTTCCACACACATAGCCACGAATAACGGTCTTGCGTGGCACTATGAGTTCCCCACCTGCTGTAACCTGTATACGCTTGCCCTGGGGGCCTTGATAATATGGCTTGATGATACGGTGTACCTGCTATGCGAGATGCTTCCGAGATGGTTGCTTAATCCGGCGAGGGCGGACACCGTGTCACAGCAATCGTGGTAGACCCCTGGGAAAAGACCTCTCCGGGCTTAAGAATCTCGTCCCACAGGACCACAAACGTTGCGCAAGCTTTAGCATCTGTGCTGTAATCCACTCGCGATCCATGTACGTGCGGACCTTGCGCAGCATCATAGCATAAGATTAACTTAGACCCTAAGTTGGCGTCGTTATTTGAGAACCTTGCTCGTGGTTCTGCGGACGCGGTCTCCGGAGCTCTTCCTGGCACTTCCTTGTATGACCCGCTAATGTCATGTTCTGGACAGGGCTGGTTAGGTCGTGGTAGGACTAGATCATATCCACGCGCGCAGTAGCTCCCGGGCACTCGAAAACCCATGCATTATTGTGGCGTGTAGAAGAGCTTGTGTCGACGGTTTCATTCTCCAACCTGTTGATCTACTTCCATCTGCCGGAATAAACATTACGTGGCAACTGCTGGGTATGTCGACAAGAAACGTTGTCTGCCAGACAGAAAGCCGCGGCGGTTACGATGGCCAACATGTACGATAGACATTCTTTGGTATAACTCGGCCAGGCGCGGTGAGATGGATCAACGTACATAGGTAGACTCAATAGGTGCTCCAATGGCGTGATAGGGGGGGAACAAAGAAAAGATCGACAGAGTTTGCTGGTTCGTCTAAAAATCGTTAGTGCGAACTACTTATCTGGAACCCTGAGCTCGCAACAACCCAAATTCTCAGTACAAAGGGCGATGGCCAATAGGGGAAGCCGAGAACTGGATCGGCGGATCGTAATGACCAGCGAGGTGATTACCGAGATAGCAGGATAAGAAATCCTTCCTCATTGCTCTTCTTCTACTTCGTATATTACTGCCCAAGTACCTGGATACCCCTTGAAGAGCAACATTTCAATCCCGCGTGTACCTGGATTGATCGGTAGTCCCTTGTAGCTTAGCTACATAAGGTGTGCGACTAATCCAGCCACTCGGGAGCCATGCGAAGGCCCTTGCCCCTGCTTCTGCTTGCGGCTCTGCTTTGTTTCGCTTATGGTAGCAGCGCGCATGCACATGGGCGCATTGATAGCTTGAGATTGGAGGGATTGAATTTTTGGTGCCCAATGTCGGGCGAATTGTGTAGTTCGTTTCTCTTTTGCTTGGAACACCCCGATCGACAGGCCCCTATTTTGAAACAGGATTTTAAATGGTAGACACCTTCTTGAAAGACCAGGCTGTACGTAATTGACGTTTTGAAGTATTGCATCATAGGTGCCTACCTAGGGAAGCCAGGTATCGTTTATCTTTATCGTTTATCTTTATCGATAGCAGAGACATTTTCTCTATCACTAGAAATATCCTCCGAATGGCCTTCAGAGGCCCCCGCCTGACGTCATGTCACATAACCATTCGAAGCGATTCTGCGCCAGTGGCGCATTCCCCTTGCATCGCATCCTCTGCGCAAGAATTACATATAAGTTAGAGTTCTGGAACTATGGACTTATCACGATGTTCGTGTTGGCGGTGGGCGACAGTGGAGTCACTCCTGAATATGTCGTAAAATAACTGTAAAGATAAGGAAGGTATCGACCAGGCTCGTCCTTTTCAGTCACCGCCTTCTGAGTAACACTACCGCGAATCGTAGTGCTACAGTAGTAAAACCCGTAGCTTTCCTCAACTCAAACCAAATTACAATATCACCGGACTCCTATCCGCTGGAAAACCTCTATGTAGGTACTTAGCAAGGTTACATTACGACGCCACCCATGTCTGCTCAGACCATATGCAGTAGCCAATCAACTCCAGCCCTCTCTGCCTTTAATAGCTTCTCGATATAGGTAACAGGGGGAGCTTCTTCTATCGGCCCTGTTACGTGTAGTGCATAATAGACAAGATAGACCACTCCCTTTTGTTATCGAGTTCCACAACGTCCGTTGCCAATGCGCATAACATACATCCCATCTACCACTATATGTCTTGGGTACGCATTAGTAAACTGGATACCTATACGTAGATAGTAGGTACCAAGCAAGCAAATCCCGCCGCCCATCCGGCCATGTGCGAGGACATCGAACATCAAGGGAGCTAGAATCCGAATCGTCGCAGTTTTATCATTCTGCTCTGGTGCCACTTCCTTACTGATTATGCTAATACCTACTACCTGGTTAGGTAAAGTACCTACCGTAGGTGCGTTTTCCTTATAAATTTAGAAGCATGGTCTCATTAGCCGGGGAGAGATACAAATACATACAGTCAATCAATGTACGTCTATCCTTGCTCGTAGAGGCAATGCCAAACTTTGGTCTCTTTCACCTTTCTCCTCTTATCTCTCTCCTTTACCTTACCACCTTCGCATTCTTCTTTGTAGTCGTTCGTTAGGTAATCTTGCTTGCTTTCGGTACCCTGCACAAATCGGAAAAGCTGTCTGGGATCAAATTTTCTGTCCCATTTATCCTGCATGTCTTCCCTGATCCCGAGAGAACCGCATTCAGAGGAAAGCCGCTCTGTGTCTGGCATATGACATATCAGGCTTATTCACTGTCATCCGCCCTGTTGTGTTTCCTCTCTAGGCGAAAAGTCCAGAATCATCGACTGGATCAACTAATCATTAACTATGGAAGAGCAGGCCGATACTGGTCGGCCTACTCCTACTCCGGAGGCTACAAGTACCGCATCGTCGGTAGGGACATCGCAGAATCCAACACCCCAACCCCCCGATCATGCCGCGAGGAAGGAGAAAGGACGAGTGCGGTTTAACAGCACCGCAGCCCAGCGGCCGGCTTCGTTAGAATTAGCGCCTTCGACCGCGCCTGGGACTGAGAGGGCGATGCCGCGGCCGCCGCGCCCATCTGTCTTGCGGGGGAACTCTTACAACTCCATTATGACTGACAGAGAAGAAGAAGAAGAAGTGGAAGATCCCAATTCCGAGAAGGCAAAGCAAGCTTTTGCCGCTCAAGCACGAGCTCAACAGGTCGCGGCAAGTCTTGTTGGCGGCTCCTTCTCCGCCCCCGGATCGAGAAGAAACTCCACGGAATCGGACGTGGAAACAATCAACAGTGGTGGCGCTCTTCTCGACCAGGCACCCCCCAATATACCCCTTAGTGACTTGACCTTGACCCATTCTGTGGGGCCCCAAAATGGTGACGACGGCGCACAGGTCTCTTCATCTGAGGAAAAGCGGGCCCTCAAGAAGGAGGCTTATCACCTCGTGCGGACACATACGCATAGGGGAGATCAGTTGGCCCATGTCCCGCTCAACCATCACGAAGAGTCGTATCCTGCGACGCGCCCAGGTACTCCCGTTGATGAGAAGGGTTTTGCGGAGGTTTACGTACCGCCACCGACCCAATATCGCGGAGGCGTATTATCAAATCTGCTGAAGCTCTACAAGCATCCAGAGAGTGATAGTACCACTCCTACTCCGGAACATCGAAAGTCGGGGGGTGTCAGCGGATTTTCTACCCCAGTTTCCTCGGGGGCCGTAACTCCTACTCGCAGAAGATGGTATGATCAAAACAAGTCCCAAGACACGTTAGCCAACCTGGTCGAGGCTTCCGCGCGGCTCGGTAGTTTCGCCGCAACGCCTGGGGCCCGACCTAGCGTGGTCTCGCCGCAGGACAGCGGAACCCCACCGGACAGCCAGGGACGCCCAAAGCGGCCGAAACCCAAGCGAACCCAGAGTAACAGGTTCATGACTTTCGGTCGGCCGCGGATGGAAGATGAGATCAAAATTACAATTCATATCGCCGAGACCCTGAGCCGCCAGAAGTATATTATCAAACTGTGTCGAGCCCTCATGTTATTTGGCGCGCCGACTCACCGGCTAGAGGAGTATCTCCGAATGACAGCGCGAGTCCTCGAAATAGATGGCCAGTTTCTGTACTTACCAGGGTGTATGATCATATCTTTCGACGACAGGTCAACACATACCACTGAGGTCAAGATCGTTCGGTACGTTACTCCTCGAAATTTGACTAGGCTGTCTGAAGGGTACTAATAATAACCCAGGTCTGCTCAAGGCATCGAGCTTGGAAAGCTCAAGGATGTCCACGAAATATATAAAGAAGTCCTCCACGATGTAATAAGTGTCGATGAGGCTACTGATAGGCTATCGAAAGTGATGGAGTCGAAGGAGAAGTATAACCGATGGCTGAGGGTCATGGTCTTCGGCCTGGCTAGTGCCACGGTCGCGCCGTTCGGCTTCGAAGGACGGCTCATCGACCTGCCTATGTGCTTCGTTCTCGGGTGTTTCGTCGGATGGCTGCAGCTCATCGTTGTCCCCGCATCCACAGTCTATAACAACGTTTTCGAAGTCACGGCTACTATTGTGACGAGCTTCGCAGCGAGAGCGCTGGGAAGTATTAGAGGCGGAGATTTGTTCTGCTTCTCAGCCATGGCTCAAAGCTCAATCGCTCTGATTTTGCCTGGCTGGCTCGTCTGTAAGTCTGCAGTCATTTTCACTTCAAACTTCCCCTTGACTAACGTGTTTCGATAGTATGTTCCGCCCTTGAGCTTCAATCCAAGGCCCTTGTCCCGGGCTCTATCCGTATGGTTTTCGCTATAATCTATTCACTCTTTCTCGGTTTCGGCATTACCGTAGGTACTGTCCTGTACGGCTTGATAGACAGGAACGCGGTGTCTGAGACGCATTGCCGGAGTCCAATGCCGTCGTACATGAATTTCTTATTTGTACCGCTCTTCACGCTCTGCCTAGCTTACGTGAATCAGGCCAAGTGGAAACAAATGCCTGTACAGGTCGTTATTGCATTCACCGGTTACGTTGTCAACTTCTTTACCGGCCGACGATTTGCAGAGGCGCCCCAGATTGCCAATACGACGGGTGCCCTCACCGTTGGCATTTTGGCCAATCTCTACTCCCGGGTTCGGCACGGTGTTGCGGCAGCCGCTCTTCTCCCTGCGATATTCGTCCAGGTTCCAAGCGGGCTCGCAGCCACGGGTAGCTTGCTGAGTGGACTGCAAACGGCAAACAAAGTGACCAATGCCACACAACAGGTTAACAGCACGGCTGCTGTAAGTCTCCCTATGCATCGTTGTTTCCGATGTGCTCATTTTGGCCACGGCTAACGAGATCTCAGGTGACACCGTCATCCGACCCTGCTGACCCTAGTGGCATGGATACTATGGTGTACAGCGTCGCGGGATCAATGATACAGATTGCTATCGGCATAACGGTCGGTCTGTTCTTGAGCGCGGTCCTCATATATCCACTAGGGAAACGGAGGAGTGGGTTGTTCACTCTCTAATCTGCAAATAATGCATCGGGGGGCCGGGGGGAAAGATCTACACGTAGGAGGCGTTCTTCGGGATTTAGGAGTGGTCTCCATAGGAGGGAAGACGAACAAGCACAAGCGAGCGAGCGATTGTCCGGGCGATTGATTTCTGTGGCTGCATATCTCTTTCTGGGATCATCAAACGGGGCTGATAGAGGATAGACTTGACTTTGAGAGCAAGGGTAACAAGGTTCCGCAATCCGGCAGGCAGGCATAGACGGGGGAAACACGATTAACGAAGGGTGGCGGCATGGTCGGCTTTTTTATAGAGGACATTGGCTTTTTCCCTTTCCCCTGTCTGGGTGATTGCAAAGACGGACTGCGCATAGGTGTCATGGCTAGGGGAGGGGCTGGTGGGGAGGCCGGACCTTAGCGCGCCACGGACTTTTTACATACTTTATACATTATTTCTAATACCATACGTGTTTTCTCCGGTTGAATGCGATGTCTTGAACGATGCATTGGCAGTTGAAGCAGCCATGGGAAAAGTGGCGCCTTTATGGATTGTGATTGTCTTATGGGATATTAGGGGTTCATTGAGGTGGAATAGGGGCCAGGTTGGTGGATCTTGGAAAGTCCATCACCATCTCCACTCTGACGTCAGTACGGCTTATTAGTGGTGACTCTACTATCATTAAAGAGGGATACCTAGGTCAGACATAAACACTGGTACCCGCTCTTAGAAATGCTTGTGAACTTGATGGCGGGGGGTAGACTCCGGCTACGTAACCGGTAGTACTCGAGAGCATCATCCGTGAGTCTGGTCTTTCGCATCGAGTTGAGCCAGTGTTGGATACTCTTCCAGTAGTCGACCATGATTTTATTATTATGCATGCGCTCCTAGGAGTTCCCGTTCGTTTCTGACAGCTCCGAGAACACGGAGGCGCCGGATGTCGTGGTACGTCCGTTCCCTGCCGAGACGGGTGGCTCCGTATCCCGGGGCATCGTCCCACCGAGGGGATAGATCTCAAGCCTCGACTATCGCCGGCCGCGACTTTCGGCCTCGACGCTGTACATTGGTAAAGCTAAGGTACCGCCCCCGGTGTCTTCTAAGGTCGGGTCAAATTTCCCGGAGGAGGCGCTGCGTCACGAGGAAGCAATGGACTGTTGTACCCCGCAAAAAGGAAGCTGAACTCGTCTACCACGGGCGGGAACCCGGTTAGAAGCTGTCCTCCCCTGCGAGGGGCCGGTACTAAAATGCATTGGCGGGAGATTTCCATATCTTGTCGCTGTGTCTTGAGGCTAGGGATCTCCTTTTGGAACGAGAAAGATTCTATTCATGTGGCAAAAATTCATGCCCTTCGCAGCCACAGGTTCACGGAGCAAGGTAGACGAGTCGTTGCTTCCAGAGATACGTCTGCGTCGGCGCCATTGATAACTAGTATCCTTACGTACGTTTTTGGTCAATAGGATGATGTAGCGAACAGAAATGGGATGGCTTCGTGAGACTTGACTCACTAGAATGTGGTGAGACGCCGCAATGACGTTATGCCGGAACGAGCTCTCCGGGAGCCTTGATTCCGAGGTCACTAATGCGGTGCATATGTAGAGGTAGGCATTCGCCAGAACGTCCGAGTCATCGGCGCTTCGATCCACGAATAGCGGAGCACGCCGTGATGCATAGGACTTCGGCTGCAGCCTCAGCTCCGGAACCCCGGCAATCCACACGGAAGCTGTCATGAGTGGAACCCTCAGCATGAAGCTCGTGTTGAACCGCCGAGCTGCAATGAATGACCGAGTAGAATCACTTATAGGAGCTCGAAAGAACAAACCATGGCTTCGGGCTATATGGCGTCATCGGCGTCATACCATTACGACGAATACCAAGTAGTCGAGAACGATTTACGCAGGCCCGCTCAGCCGGATACAGCAGATCGGGGCGGCCAACTGTGACGCAGCACGGTTTCTCCTCTTGAAACCGTCTGCGGCTTGAAGAAACTGCCGATTGGGTTATGGTGCAGCAAACACAATCTGTGTAACGCCACCGATGTGCATATGAATGATCCTTCTTAAGGGCTCCATGCAGCTCATAGACATGTGTCAGCGAATGATAGCTGCAGGCCCGACACCTTTGCTGTCGAACTCAATTAGTTGATTACGACTCCGATTGAACGAAGGCGTGCCTCTCATTCAACAGGCGCATCTGGCGTCCAGGTTGCACTCGCGAATCTAACTCATCAACAGCATAGTCCTGCTCTGCCTTCGTCCTTGAAAAGCCCGTCGCACGTGTCAGACAGGCAGACCGAGTCGCACAGCAGAATTCGCGGGGATAATACTGAAACACCACGATATCTCTCTGTACAAGATGACAAAGCTCGGCGCGTGGAGATTACAACATGCAAGCACGCAACAGCAAAGTGATTTTGCTGCCCGCCGAAGGCTGTCTTATGCAAAGTCCTTTAACATTCCGAGGGACCAGCGAATTTCGCCTCACCCCTTCCGAGACGTGTCTTTTCACACCCTCTCTATCAGGACTGACGAACAGGACTCATGCAGGGGACGTCTGATCAATTAGAGAGTGTGCGAGAGAGAGAGAGAGATAGGGAGGGAGGGGGAAAGAAGACCCATCGAACGATTGCCGAGACGTCATGGAACGTCAGGGGTCGCACGATCGGCAAACCGCTCTCGAGAGTCGTAGCTTATGTGACAGCTGTGGTGGTCAAATCCCCACTTACATCCGCCGCATCGCGTCGGCTTGCCCCATTTTCACATGTCAAACGAGAGATAGAATCGATATTACTCGCACCCGCAGATTGCGCCTCATTCCAAACCCATAGGTAGCCACCTTCGTACCTCCCTACAGAGACGACCACGGTAGATTCATCTTGTTGCCATCCCGAGGCTATCGTCAGGAGTTCAGTAAATTGACCGCTGATGCAGGCTGTATTCCTCACCGGATGCTTCTGATAGCAGACTGGGTTCTGGCGGTCGAATATGTAAGTGCCGATAGAGTTGTGCCGGTTGATGAAAAGATGCGAAATGGACTGGCTCAGTCGCTCTTTTCTGTCCCCCAGCTGAGGCTAACTCCTCAAGGTGATCGGCCGGTCCTCTTTTTGCATTTGCAGGGTTTAAGCTGCATGCAGTTATCTGCACTGATAAGTCGACCGACAGCTCCGCTGAATGGGAAACAATAACTCCCGGTACGACACTACGGTAGCCGTGAGTGCAGTTGAGCTTTCGGTCAATACTGCCGTCGCATTTGAGTCAACTGTCTATAATTTCTTATATTTCGGTGTCCACGTACCCAGATTCAGGTACTATTACGTCTCAAGTAAAAGCCGGGGCAATGCCTTACTGTAAGTAGAGACTCAAGGTGATAGGAGACGACGCTATCTTGCTCTCGGAATGATCGGTTGATAGCATGTGACAAGATCGCTTCAAGGTGACTGATAAGTTATTCGGCCGCAAGCTGAGGAGACCTGTTGTTGAAGCAGCCCTGTCCCCTGTCGGCCAATTGAGTTGAGCGACGAGCCCCGTTGTCTATCAAACGCTATCACATGTCAAAGTTTCAAGCCTGCATACATACGCTTCCATGACCTGCCCACAGTATTACGGACGCCCAAACAGCCCCTACTGGCCCACTCGGCAGCCTACGGGTGGCCCACTAGAGCTCCGTGAGATCCATTGTAGTACGTCTTAGCGCGCATACGTAGGTGCTTGGACAGAGGAACGAGGAACTGCCAGGAACCGCGACTGGGCAGATCGACCCCTCCAGCCCCTCTTTTTCTTTTTAATCTTAGGTACCTGGAAACTTCACTGATGCGCAATCAAGGAGCCTGGAATGCGCGGGAGAGACAAACGTGTGTCTAGGAAGCGGAATGTTTCGCGACATTGAACCGGGTGCCATATGGTTAAAGTCCCTAGGTACACCTTACGACTAATAAGGATCGAGGCTCAGATGAAAAGCACATGATAATCTAGAATCTGCTGTTTGATTATGCCCAGGCAGATCTCGTGGCGGACTCCTAGTCTTTCTGTGTGCTTATATAGTTGGATATTAAACAACACTTGCGCAAACCCAAGCAGCCGAAGGGTATGCAACTCTTTTCTTTTCTTCCAATTACGTCGACTACTTGACCGTTGATCGCTACTCCCACACCCCAAATTTTCTTGGATTTATTATAGTTGCATAGGCTAGGTAAGTAGCCTTGGGCTTACCCGGCTCAAGATCCCTCTCCCTTCCTTACCTCTCGCGTACTCTTGCAGCTCTAGCCTTTTTCTTTGATCGCCTTGTGCCCTCCATATCGACCTTGTCTGCCCTCCTCCCTCTCCCTTCCCGTTTTGCTCTCCTCCCCCTCTTCCCAGAGACCAGGTCACCACCATTACGAACACAAGTTTTCTTTGAGAACCTTTCTACTCTGAGACAACGTCAAGTCCCCAGTGCGTACATTCCCCCAAATCCGAGCTCCTCTTGAGTCAGTAGTGCTGACGTCTCCAACTGCTTCATGTCTTGTGTACCATGTCGCATTCCAACCATTCTCTATCATCAGACTGACATTTATTCAATTTCTAGTTACGTACACGTCGCATTTACAGCCTGTCATATTTCCCACAATGCCTGAACAAGTGAACGGAGACGTCCACCCATCGTCAGCGACCCTCTCGGTATGTTATAAGTATCTTTTAAGCTTGTTGGTCCTGTACCTGCGTCGTGACGAGCATATAGGAAGCTGACGACTCGCTTGATGATAGCACATGACCCGATACCCCGTCGTGAGCGATGGCCTGTCTTACATCAAGCAAAATCCTTATGGCCAGAAGTCGATAGAACTGGGCGACTCCGCGTACCAGGCATTGGCGAAACCCGTCAGCTCGTATCTGTCCAAGCCGTACCAGTACGTCTCGCCCTACGTCAAGAAGGCCGACACGATCGGCGACCAGGTCCTATCCAAGGTCGACGAGCGACTTCCCGCCCTCAAGAAGCCCACCGGCGAACTCTGGACTGACGGCAAGAACCTCGTCTTCTTTCCCCTGCGTAAGGGCTTCGAGACCAGGGACCACGTCCTCCAGATCTACAACAGCGAGTACAAGAACGTAGGGGCGGACGGCCTGGTGGCGTACGGCAAGGCGATCCTCTCGACTGGCCTGATCGTCTCGCACGAGGCCCTCAACTGGATCGGAGAGTATCTGCGTGCCGGCAAGACCAAGGCGAAAGAGACTGGTGACGGAGCTGCTCGCCAAGCCAACCTGAAATGATCCTCGTCGAAGGGACTCTGTTCTTTACCTAACTCATCCATCTAACACCGGATTTCCGTTTTCTTCGTCTTCCGTCAATTTTACTTTGAACGGTCGGTAGATGTGGCTCCAGCGGCCTGACGAAGTAGTAAGGGCGCCGGGGCGATATTGAATCATCACTCTTCCCCAGCATACGCATGTATGTTCATTTCCTGTAATTATCATTGCCAAAGCGGTGGCTTAGCATCTGTGCGATTTTGCTGTTAAGACGCAGGTCCATCAGATGGCTGAAGTCGGGAATCCCATCGGTTTCCCATAACTTCCTGCCTTCTTGCGCAAAAGAAAAAGGAAAAGTTGGTCAAGATGAACAGTGGGAGGCGTTTGGTTGTCAGAGTCATACGCGCATGTTGTACAGCCCAAGTCTGTTTTAATGACTGTATGCGACATTAAATATATATGTGTACTCCTGTGTTGCCTTTTCCGCCTGGTAACTGTAAAGTACAAAAGTTAAACATGCTCTCTTGCTGGTGATCAAGGCTGTGGATAGCATAGCTGGGTTTTTCAAGATGCAATAAGTGGTGCACGAACAGACTATGATTACCCCTTCATCAACGGGAGGTAGCACCACGATCTACGTCTCGGATGCTGTTAATGCTTGTTGGGCATATGACTGCAAAATACCGGAGAACAGAAATCCTACAAGCAAACTCGATTGGCATGTGATCCCGGGGGGGGGGGGGGGGTTGGGGGCTGCGCAACGATATCTCATGAGTATATTAATCGCTTAGAATTTCGGTGGTGCCCACCACATAGGACGATACGTCAGTCGCGACTTTGACAGAGCGGTATACTCGATACGGAGCGGAATAGGAGTGACAAAAGTGTAATATAGATATAAGGGATTCAGACAGGAAAATCTCTTTACCGGATTAAGTTGATGCCTTGAGGGTATCTTAAAAAAAATTTCTGGTAAAGCCTTCCCCTATGTCTAGCCTCCAAGGTGCCGACCATCGGTTTATAGAATTTTGGCGCTGTTTCCTTTAACCCAACAAATCCATGCCTCTCTATAACATCTGTCCAGGAACTGCTCGGCGTCGGTCGGCAGAGTCTTAGACATAGTTACATTCTACTTCGGCTGTTGCGTTTCCTAAAAGTTGCCCTCACCAACCCCAGTCGCTTACCTAACCCATCGTCGCTCTTTGTGACGGCTAGGCTAGTTAACTAACTATTAAACCAAGTCGTACGGTTTATGTTAGCGGTCGTATTGCGGGATCTGAGTTGCCTCATCGCGATCAGGACCCCATTTTGGAGGTTGTGGCTGCGCCTGCAGCGCAGCAGCCGTAACTATAGCTAGAGCCTTTGAACAGGGAGTATCTGTTAAGGGTTTAATGTATTAATTAAACCTTTTTAAGAATATTACTTACAAAAATAATAAAACTTCCAAAATAGGGCTTAATAATAAATTGTGATTTTTTAACCTCGTTTTAAGTAATTTTATATAAATTTTCAAAAATTATTAAAATAAATTTTTTAAATATAATTTTAAATTAATGATACCTATTTTATAATTACGAAAAGTTAATACAGAATTAAAATTTTTATCTCCTTATATATATTTAGATTTAATTAAAACGTAATTAATATTATAAATTTATAAAAATAACCGAAAATCTCGTTTTCGGCATATTATAACCTTTTATCCCCCCCGGGCCAATATTATAATAACATAACCTTACGGGCTAAAATAATAATATACAAAATTTAAAATTATTTATAATAAACCCCGAAATATATTTTCTTTTTAATTAGCTAAATATAGGTAATATATTAAAAGGTTTAAAGTAGATATTTTAATTTTTTAATTACTTAATTATTTAAAGCGAAATATTTATCTTTATTTAATAGTTTTACCGGTTTTTTACCGATATAAACGTAATTAACTTATATGCTAACGTTATATATACGGTTAATATCTTTATAAAAACTTTACGCCGTCGGTTTGTTCGCCTTATATTAAGCGTTATACTTAACGTGTAACGGCTAGGCTAGTTAACCAACTATTAAACCAAGTCGTACGGTTTATATTGGCAGTTATATTGCGGGAATTTAAGTAACGAAGATAACTTAGTTACGTCTGGTAATACCAAAGGCGTTTTAGGTAATCAAGTTATATTACAAACTGGTGTTATTTAGATTATGGAATTAACGAACGTATATATCCTTTTTAAATTATTATGGTTTATTATTACTTAATTTAATCGCTATTAAACAGTAACGAAAAATATTCTGTTATACTTAACGATATTTAGCTTTATTTTTACTAAACGCTTTTAATTACGTAATTTAACTTACTTAAATCTTATTTCGGCTTATTAAGACCGTTTCCGAAATTTCCTCCGTTAGGTCGTAATACGATTTCCCCCTTTTCTAGGATTTTATCCCCAAAATTGTCCTTTAAGTAAGTCTTTTCTTTTTAACTTCCAATATATCTAATCGTATTACTAAGTTATTTAAATTAGCTTTTTTTTTTACCGTCCGTTGTAAAAACTTTCTTTTAATTTTTGACGAATTTAATTTCGAGGTTATACCTTATACTTTATATTTTAATAAAAATTAAAAATGCGAAATAATAGAAAATATCTTTAAATATAAAACCTACGTTTAACGCGGTTATTTTTACGATAAAAACGGCGTTTCTTTTTCGTTTTTAGAAAATATCCGCGTAAAGAACCAACGGTTAAAAAAAAGGAAATATTTACGGAAAAACGTTTTATAAAACTTTAAAAACGCTATTAAAAGGAAATAAAGCGTTACTAACAAAAGATAAATAAGGCCATTACGTAATTAATCCGGTTACGTAAGTAAAAGGCCGTTTTTCGTTTTAAAGATATAAAAATAATATAGCGGAAGTTATAATCTTTAAAAGAATTAAAGGAATAAGAGCGGTTAAAGGCGGCGAACGTATTAACCGTTACTTAAGCCTCTGGTCTGGACAATTAATTCTTTCCTAAGACGACCGACTGGCCGTCCCTTAATAACGTAAATTGGGGCGTTTTTAACCCTGACGGTTCCGGCGTTATTGGTGAAAGTTTTTTAACAGGCGCTGGGCGCCAGTGAAGTTTTTTGCTGGTTCCCAGGTGTTTTCGGAATTTGGATAAGTTTTTTTATTTGATTAAGTATTAGGTAAGTTCTTTTTTTTTCCGTATGTCGAGTATTTTTTCGATTTTATATATCTTCTCTTCCTCCTTTATTTTTATGTCGTCTTAAGCCGTATATACTATAATAGTATTTGCTGTTAACTCGAGTAAAGAAATATAAAAAACTGGATAAAATTTAACCTTAGGTAAAAGTTTTAGTTAATAGTTATATTCTGAAATTTTTCTAACGACTTTATATAGGCCGATATATTTAAAATTAAGTTTTTAGCTTGGTCGTTTTGTTTTGATATTTTTGGTAATTAGAAGAATTATTTCCCTTTCCGAAAAGGTTAGTTTTTTTAATTTTTTTGGTTATAGTATTTATTTATTTATTTACGTACGAATTGGAATTTTGTTTTTATTTTTTAATATAATTACTTAAGTTATTTTAAGGTAAGGATTACTTTAATATTAATTAGTTTTCCCTTTCGTATTTTTCTGTAAATTTCTGAAATAAAATTAAAGTTAGCAGTTATTAAAGTCGTTTTAATACTGTTATAATAGTTGGTATTATAAATTAATTATATAATAAGTAATTTTTTAATCCAGTTATTTTGCTTATAATTAATATAATATCGTAAGTATATTTTTAATATTTAATTGGTTTTTTCCGTTTATGTATTTATTTATAATTTAAAAGCGTTTAATAATTTATAATTTAAGCTAAGTTATATTATTAAATTTTATTAAAACTTTAAAGTAAAAATTACGTTTTTATTTAATATAATTTTTGCTAATAATCCGTATATATTATATATATATCGAAAAAAAATATATATTATTTATTCGGTATTTATATTTTCGTTATAAAGTAAAAAGTAAAAGAATTTTATAAATCGATTAACGATTACAAAAATGCTGTCGTAATATATACCCGTAACTAGGTTTTTTAATAATGGAAGTTTTATAATAAAATCGAATATAATTAAATTTTATGGTTATTTAACGATTAATAATAGTTATAATTTTCCGTATAATTTATGTCGTTTAATTTTTACTTTAATATAAATGTTATATTGTTATATAATTTTTTGTATTGTTAATTTTATTTTAAGGAAATAATATGTTCGTCGTAAGCGTTTTAGGGTTTTGTAAATCCCCGGGTGTTTATGTAATTGATATTTATGTATTTTTCGTATTAAATTTTTTTGATGTTTTTTTAATACGTGAATTTTGTTTGTTTTTTGATTTTCGAGTAAGTTATTATAATATTGTTATATTTTTTTATATATATTTGATATAAATATTTTGATAGTATTAATATATCGTTATTATAAGTATTCTTTTAGCGTTTAATCGAATATAGTTTGTTATATTTTTACTTTAGGATTTTTTAAATCCGGTCGTTTATTAACAGCATCCGTTTTGTTATTTTCTAACTTTTTGCGATAGATAATAACGTAATCGAATTTTAAAAGGTATTTTACGTAATATAATTATTATCCGATTAATTTTTTTGTAATTGCAAAATAAAAGATGTTTTTATAGTTTGTATATATTTTTACCTAATATTAGTTTTTTTAAGGTAATGTTTAAACTTTTTGAAGATTTTAACGATGGCCAAAAACTTTTTATCGTAAATAGGGTAATTAAGTTTAATACCGTATAGTTTGTATAAATAAAAGGCGATAGGATATAATTTCCTTTTATTATTTCGTTAATAAATTATTATTTTTAAAGTAAAATCTAAGGTATCGGTTTTAAGTTTTACTGGCTTATTTAGGTTATATATTATTAAAACGGATTTATTAATAAAGGTATTTTTAAACTGTTCAAAGGCTTTTTTTATAGCTGGAATTTATACGAATTATTAGCCTTTTTTAGTAAGTTCCGTTAATAGTATTGCAATTTTGCTAAAGTATCGTATAAATTGTCGGTAGTAATTAGCGAATTTAAGGAATATTTGTATTTTTGTAACGTTAGTAGGTATTTTCTAGTCCTTAATTACAGAAATCTTTTTAAGATTTATTTTAATATATCCTAAGGTAATAATATATTTTAAGTACTCTTTTTACGTTAATTAAAAGGTTGGCGTTTTGTAAAACTTATAAGATTTTATAAACGTATCCTATATATTCCTTTTTTATTTATAAATAAATAAAGATATCGTCGAGGTAACATATAATAAAGATATTGAGGTATTTTTAAAGTACGTAATTAATTATCCGTTAGAAAATTACTAATACGTTCGTAAGTCCGAAAAATATAATAAGATATTCGAATAACCCGTATTTTGTTTTAAAAGTTATTTTTTACTTATTTTTTAATTTAATTTAAATTTGGTTATACTTTTTTTTCAGGTTTAAGGCCGTAAATTATTTGGTATTTTAAAGTCGATTTTTAATTTCGGTAATCAAGGGTAATAATATTTTGTTTTTAACGGTAATATCGTTAAGTTATCGATAATTAATAATAAATCGTAATTTCCCGTTTTTTCGTATAACGAAAAATATCGGGTATTTTGTTAATAACTTAAAACGTTATATATATTCTTTTCGTAATTTGTCCTTTAAATAGTTACGAAAAACGTATAGCTTTATTTTATTTAAGTTATAAATAAAATAAAAAGTAATCGTTTTACTATTTTTAAAAACTATCTTATAATTTTATTTATTATGTTATAGTAATTTCGTATCGAATTTTTTTCGAAAAAGCTTTTTATATTTATAATACTTCTCCTTAGAGAAGACGTAACCGTAGAACCAAATTAAACAAATGGATAGACTGTGTTATCGGTTACTAAGCTTTATTAAACCCCAACCTTATAGGTGATTTCTGTCAGCTAGTAGGGGGTGCTAAACGCACCCTATATACGGAAAGGATCCTTCTGATCGGAAGATATATGTTCCGTTGCTAGGTTATATAAAAGCTGTATGCGTACGAGAAATATACGTAAGTTAGCTTAATATAATAATATAACTGATATCTTTTATATCTAACAATTAAGAGTTTTATTTGTTTAATTCGCGTTATTATTAATTGATTAGCTGTTGCTGAGACGATATAGGCTGTATATTAGTAGTAACTATTAATATATTTTATTAATTATAATAATAACGGTATCGTTAACGTTTTCCGTTATTTATAACGGACTTAAGGACTGGGACCGTTTTAAAAGCGAATTCCAGGTTAGAGCGTACGTTTTTAATATATGGGATTATATCGATCTTAATTAGTTATTTTTATGGCCTGTTAAATTAATAAAATCTGATATAATTTCGTATCCGAAGTGACGAATTTGTTATACGATACGAATTAATACTTTAAACGGTTTTTTAATTATATTTATATTTTCCGGAGGAATTTACGAAAAAATCGATTATATTAGTTATTTAACGAATACCTTTAAAATGATGACCGAAAATAGATAAGCTTATAATTAGGATTTTACGGCATATATTTATAAGGATTGTAAGTACGATATTTTCCGAAAGAGTAATAACGATTTTATAAAATAGGTTTTGGAGTTAGTATTTTTAGCGATTAAGGAGATAAGTTTTTTTTTAGGAAAAAATTTACGGGAGTAGTACGTTAAATTAATTAAATCCGGTAAAATATATAATAGTAGGTTTTTAATTAATATTTAACGAAAGTATTACAAAAAATTGAAATAAATTTCGAAATTAACAAGGAAGTTAAACGAATGGATTATAAAATGGTAAGAGATTATAATTTAGAAATAGTAATATAGGGTTTTAAAAACGAAAACGACGATTATATAAGTTAACGATTTATATATAATATTGGTATTTATTATAAAGATTTGGACGATTACGTTTTAAATAGTAAAGAAAACCGAGATTAATAATAGTATAATTAGTTATTAGGAAATGGCGGTTAATCTTTTAAATTATTAAATTATAATTTATTTATAATTTATATCGAAAAATATTAAAGTAACGTTTCCGATTTTTTACGGGATACCCGTAAACCTTTTTGATTAAGATAATTTTAATTAAAAAAAAAATTAAGGATAACCTTTAACCGTAAAAAAGGATTTTAGAGCGTAAGTTAAAACGAGGAAATTGTAAAGGTTTTTATTCGGACCGAAGCGGTAATAAGCGAAAGCGTTAAAAATCGGATATATAGGGAACCCGTTATAAAGTATGTTTAAGTTTTTTTTACAGGTTTTTTTAATGTTATTACGTATTTTTAAGTAAAGCCCCGGTAGATTTCCGCTTTAACGATAAGATAGTAATATATGTTTAAGGCCGGATATTTTTTAATTAGTTTTTTTAAAAAAAAAATTAATTGCCTGTCGAAAAGTATAGAAAAAATAATTATTTAAAAGATAAATTAACTTTTAAAAAGAGTAAAACGGGTTTTAACGTATTTTTTAATTTTTAATTAACATAATGCAATAAACGTTATATTTTACCTTTTAAAAAATTTATTTATTTTGGATTTAGGGTTTACGATATATATTTTTAATTTTATTAATAAGTTTTTAAATTTTAAATAAACCGTATAAGGCGATAAAATATATATAAGTAATAATTTTATTCCGATTAAAAAATACGGAAAAATTAACGTAATATTTCGAAATTTTAGCGGTACGAAAGCGTTACGTTTGTACGATATAATTTATTACGAAAATTTTGTATATAACTTGGTATTTTTCCGGCAGTTCCGGAAAAAAAAATATTAATAAAATAACCGAAAAATTAATAATTTTATCCGAAATAAATATAATTAAATGGTTATTACGTTAATAAATAAATTTAATTAATTCATTATCGAAAATATTAACGTAATAATTATTTATATAATTTTTGTAATTTATAAACGTAATATTAATTTGTATATAACGAGATTATTACGAACCGGTAACGGTATTATATAATACCTAAAATTAAGATATTTTAAGCCCGAAATAATCGCCTAATTATAATCTTATATAAAAAAAATACGCTTAAAAGGTTTTATAATAGTTAAATATTAAATATATAATAAGGCGAAAATTAAAAAGTAAATATACTGCGAATTAAGGAAAGAAGTTTTTTAATTAAAATAAAAAATCGTTATTAACTTTATAAATTTCGAAAGAAATTTTAAAAAATATAAATACGTTATATTTACGATTAATAAGTATTTAGGTTTTATTTAAGATATTTATTTTAAAAACCGAAAATAGGATATATTAATTATAACGTTTAAATATTTTTTAAAAGTTTTAAGGAATTAAAATAAGGTTTTTTTATAAGTAATCGAATACGATAACGAAATTTTAAAAAATTATTAATTTCGAGATATATTATAATTACCTTTTTTAAGTATTAAACTTAAACTTTTAATACCGTATACCTAGGTTTAAAACGGGGGTATAAAATATTTAAAAGGTATAATTAAAAAAAAAGCGATTACGATACAAAATAGCATTAAGTTATTTTTATTTTTAATCGTATATATTTTTAAAGTAATAATATATTTGTATAACCGTATTTTTAAATACGTACTTTTTTAACAAAGTTTATATAAGGTTTATTATATTTACTTAACGTATAAAAACGGTATTACAGTATTTAATCGGAAGTTTTAATAAGCTTATTTACAAGTATATAATTATATAATTTATATTATAATAATTATAACCATAAAAAAAAACAAAGATTTTAAAAATTAAATTCTAAAGTATGGATTAATTTTTTAGTTAATTACCGATTTACGAATATTTACGAGATATAAAATCCGTTAATTAATAAGGTTGTTATTATTTAAAACGTATAATTTAACGAAAAAACCATTTTTTTAAATAATATTAAAAACCTAAAAAACGATTTTTTATACGTAATAAAAAAAGAGCTATAAAAATTATTCCGATAAGTAAAAATACTTAATTAAAATAATAACTATTTAATTTATATATAAAAAAAGGATAAAAACTTAAACGGAATAATTTAATTACCGGCTAAATAGGAGGAATAATTCCAGAAAAGTATTAGTATAAAAAATGTACGGGATGGGAAAAAATAAGCCTATTCGTAAAAAATTAATTATTTTTATATAACCGTTATATTCGAATTATTTCCGTTTTTTGGATTATTATCGTTATTAGCGTTTGCCCTAATAATTATTACGATTATTACGTTAATAAAAGAAATAAAAATAATTTTAAGTTTTTTTTATATTATTTAATTTAAAGTAACGGTAAAAGATAAAGGTATTTTACGGGTAATAAGCATAAACCCCCTATATATTCCGTATTAAGAAAGTATTATTTAAAACGAATATAAAATATAAAAAACCATATTTAATATAAGACGTTTAATTTTTTTTGTAAATATATACGATAACCGGCCGGTAAGTTACGGAAATTTAAGGAAATTAATTATCCGAAATACGTATTATTTTAATCGGAAAAGTAATAATACCTTAATATATAAAAAGGTATTAAAGTTGCAAAACCGGGTATATAAACGTAATTTACCGTTATTATTACGAAATTATAAAAAGTTAAATATATATTTATTAAAGGAGATATTTCGTAAAACCGAAAAAGTTTATTTGTAAAATTATAAAAAAATACGATTTTAAGAAATAGTTAATTAGTTTTTTGCTAAAGGGAAATAGGTTTTAAGGTATATATAAATGTACGTTTATAAGTTTAACAAATATAGTTAATTATAAAAATACAAAGTACGTTTTATCGTATAAAGTAATTAATAATTAAAAAACGTATGTAATAATATATACGTATTTACTTTAATTAAAAGGTTATTTAGAGTTTTAATTATTATAATAACTAGGTTCGATTTAAAGTTTAAATAATATAACGTTATTAACGTTTTCGTTAACGTTAACTTATTTTATAAAATATATATAAAAACGCCCTTAAAGTATCTTTAACGTGGAAAAATTCTTTTAATTAAAAAAGCTTTATATAGCTTACGGGAGTTGCCGTTATTATAATAAAAAGATTTTACCGGGATATTTAAGAGATTAGGATTTAACCCCGTTTTTTATAAACCTTATTATTTTACTTATTAAAAAGTATTTATCTTTTTTTTTATAAACGATATCGTTACCGTATATCGTAAGGAAAATTAAGACCTTATCGATTAATTAATTTAATAGATACGGGAACGGTATACCTTTATAAAAGGTAAGGATTTATAATAGTTTTTCGGTATCGAAATAATTAAAAATAAATTTAATAAGAAAATCTGGTTATTTTAATCCGATTTTATAAATAAATTAATTAACTTAATTTTTAAAGAAAGTTTAAATAATTTTTTAAAGATACCTATAATTAATATTAAGTTATTGCCGAATTTTAATCTAATTTATTTAGGTTTTGTTAATAAATACCAGAAAAAAATCGGTTTTATTTTTTACGTAACGATTAATACGTAACCCGATATATCCTTTACCATATCCCGATTTGCCCGTTTTAACTTAAACTTTAGCGACGTATATTATAAAACTGTTAATCGAATTATATTATACCTAATCGGGACCAGAACGTTAACGTTATAATTCGGAAACGAAAATTCGTTAAATATTTAAAATAACGTTTTTTTTGCGGATAATACGATCGATCGAAAAAACTTTTAAGTTTACGTTATAAAGTTATTTAAAGGAGTAATAGGATAACGGGCAAATAAGTAAAATATAATAATTATTTTTATAACCGAAACGGAATTATTATTCCTTACGTAAGTTGCAAAAAAAACCTTATTTAGTTTTCGATTAATTAAAAAGTTAGGAATTATTTTAAATACTGAACCGTTAAATATATAATACGATAATTAACAAACGATACGGTTTATTAACGCCGACGTTACTTTATTATAAACGAAGTTATAATATATAGATATATATAATTATTAATTACGAAAAACCGTAAAAAAGGATTTAATTAAAGTAAATTATATGCTTACGGGCGATATACTAGTTGATAAATTAATTAAAGCCTTATTACGCGAACCGTTTAAATATTTTAAAAAGCAGTTAAAACTAGTGGATATTACGGAAGCCCTTAAGCGGTAAAGGAATACTTTACAAGTGATTTTAAAAAAGGAATTGGTTGATTAGAAAAAATTAATCGCCGGAGAAAAGGTTAAATAAAAAGTTATAACTTTAAAAAATAATAATATGTAACGATTAACGTTATAAATGCTTTAAGGCGTTAAGGGGGTATATTAGTTAGCAGGGGGTATTAAACGTACTTTATATACGGAAAAGATTTTTTTGATCGGAAAATATATATTCCGTTACTAAGCTATATAAAAGCTGTACGCGTACGAGAAATATACGTAAGTTAGCTTAATACAACAACACAACTGATATCCCCTATATCTGACAATTTCAAACTACCTAGTTATGCCCCTATCGACAACCATTCTTAACGGAATTCTGAACGGTTTTCGCAATCCGGAACAACCGGATAAATTATCGTTTGTAATCCTCCAGCTTATATTAATTTAAAAGTTAAATTTCGACGTTTTTAAGCCCGTTATTGCTATCTTTCAGTTTTACCAGTAATTTTTCCATAAGCCGGATATTTTTTAATATAAATTTACGTAAAAATCGATTATTTCCGTTATTTTAAATTAAATCGTATTTAAAAATTAAAAACAAAATCCGATTTTTTTTGGATAAATTATTAATATCGATGGAAATATCGATATATTTTATTTGGCCGATTATTTTATTTAAATTAAATAATTTAATCGAAACCGTTTCCGTCGAGATTCCGGAAATACGGAATATTAGGACTTTATATTCGGACTTAACCGGTATATTTTAATTGTTTTAATTAATAAGGGTTTAAAAAACTTTGAAATTAATCGAAATTAAAAAAAATAACTGGTTTAAAATTCCTAACCCTTTTTCCTAGCTAACATCTAATACTTTTAATCGTAAAACTAATAAAAAGTTACAAAGCAACCATCTTATACGGACTTAAGGTTTACCGCGAAAAGCTTAACATCTCCTAAATCATTAAAATTCCCCCTGCTAAACTAACTAAAAAACATAAGGTTTATTAAGGTCGAAACTTATCGGCATTACGTAACAATCGGCTTCGGGATAAAACTTTTTACGACCGAAATACAATTTATTATTACCGTAAAAACTATTAATAATTACCGTATTCGAAAATATTAAATAAAGTATTTATCGTATTAATTATTAATGTAATTATTTTATATCTTTAGCTTAGCCTAGATAATACGGTTTAAACCTAACGACTTTACATATTTATAATATTATAATAATATTTTTGCTATTTATTTTAATATTTTCTTAAGTTATATTTATAAATCGTTATTTATTTATCGAAATCGTACTTTAAGATTTACGATAATACGCCGTATTTTTCTATTATATCCTTTATTTTAAATATATCTTATTACATTAAGTAATAAGGTTTTTGTCGTGTTTTTATACCTATATTTATCGTTTCTATCGATTAAATATTAAGATTTTATATCGTTTGTACTTTATTTTATATTAAAAAATAAGTAAAAACTAATAATTTATTTTCTTTTTTCGATAAAAATCTTAAAATAATCAATTTCGCGTTTTACTCATTTATTATTATAAGCGAATCTTTAACTTTCGATATTTTCGACCTTATAAGGGTAATTTTTTTATAGTAATTTTAATTAATTTATTACCTCCGGACTAATATAATTTATAATTGTTACTCTATAATTTATTATTACGGTATACTAATTCCTTTTAATTCGTACTCGTATTGTAACGGTATAGTTACCGGTAGCTCCGATCGTTACATTTAAAGCCTTTTTAAGATGTTATGGTTTAACTTTTTTTCTTTCGCTTACCTGCGGCTTTTTTACAGGTAACGTTATTTTTTTAAGGTTTATAAAAATTTTCGTAATATTTTTTTGTCCCGATTATTTTATGTTCGAAATTTTTTTAATTATTTTTCTATTCGTATTACTTATTTTTATAACTAGTTAATTTGTTATCGTATATTCGGTTATCCGTAGGCTTATTCCGTAAAATTTTCAATTATTTTTTTATCGGGTAATGCCGTTTACGAACTATCGTTTTCCTATTGGTTATTATATTCTTTTTTATTTTCCGAATCCTATTAATTTTCCTTAATAAAGTTCTTAATTTTTTCTTTAATTGCTTTTTTATTTTTTTTTTTAAATCGGTGGTAAAGGCTAATTAAATGCTTAAGTTAGTAATAACTCGTTAATAATGCTTTTTTACCGTTTTTTAAATTAATTCCTTTTCCGTTTAATAATCGCATTATTTAAAATAATAAAAAAAATCTTTTTATAAGCATAACTTTCCGGATGGCCAGCTTTATAAAGTTACCTTTTAATCGATTTTATTTTTATTTGTAAATAACCGTAAATATCGGTATTACTATTAATCGTTTTTATTAATTTTTTTTTGTTATTTAAAATTAAACTTTTTTTAGTATATTCGAATTATACGTTAGTAAATTATTTTTTTCCACTTTTAATAAAACTGGTATCTGGGTTTATAGTAATAAATAGCGTAAATTTTCGTATATCGCTTTAATTCTTTTAAGTATAGATCTTTTTTTTATTTATAATGTTTTTGTAATTATTTCTGCAAAGTTAATTAATTCTATTTTTCCTATTACTTTTTTTGTTAAAATTAGGTAAGTAATTTTTTTTAATAAGGGTTTTTCACCTTAAATAATCCTTATACTATTGTATTACCGTATACCGTAATTGGATTATATTAATCGATTTTTTATTATTCTTTTTGTTATTTTACTGTTATTTTTCGGGTACAGGATTTTAATTATTCCGTCGAGGTTTTTTAAGTACCTTGTATTAAAAAATTTTATATCTTATCTTACTACAATTATAGCATTTAAACTAGGATTAATTCCGTTATTAGATTATTCCGATTTCCATAAATTTTAGTTAAATTCCGTAAAAAGTAAAAGTTATAATACGCTTATTTCCTTAGTTAAGTTTATTAAATTTGTATTAAGGGGTATACTGGCCCTTTTTTTTTGTCATTTTTCGAACTGTCGATTATTAATTTTTACCGCCTTAATAATATATTTACTTGAAAAAAAATTAACCGTTCGAATTTAATTATTTTATCTTTAACATCGTTTTTTAATCCTTTATAAAACATATTAATTAAGGTATTATTTTTTTCCTTTACTTATTTTGTTTTAATTATTAAGTTTCGGAATTTTATTACGTATTTAAACGTTAATTTTTTTTATCGTAATTATAAAATTTTCTACGCAGTAATACGTTTTTTATTAAGGTTGTCGAAATTAGCTTTTAATTTTTCCTTAAAGTTGGAATAATTGGTAAAAAGTTCCTTAATAAATATTTCCATATCGTTTTTCGTATTTTCTAGGTAATCTCTTATAGTTAGCTTAAATTAGTCGAATACGTCCCCGGTAAAAAACGCCGCAACGGCAAGGATCTTATTTTCCGGATCGTCGAAAGCTAAAAACCGTAAATATACTTATATTTAAATGAAAAAGTTTTAAATATCAGTTTTTTTATCGTAGGGCTAAGGTTTTTTAACCTTAACCTTTAAAATACTAAAATTTTTCTTAGTTAATTTTTTAAATCGCAAAACCTTTATTTTTAGTTTTTTAAGCTTGTTTTAGAATTATTAATTAACGGTACTTTTTTCGGTATTAAAAGCTATCTTAGCAATTCGAATAATTGCTTAAAGTTTAATAATACTATTAAATAAAAGCTTATAACGTATAACGGCTAAGCTAATTAACTAATTATTAAACTAAGTTATACGGTTTATGTTAATAATCGTATTACGGGAATTTAAATAACGAAAATAATTTAGTTACGTTTAGTAATATTAAAAACGTTTTAAGTAACCAAGTTATATTACAAACTGGTATTATCTGGACTATGGAATTAACGAACGTATATTTTTTTTAAATTATTATAACTTATTATTGCTTAACTTAATCGTTATTAAGCAGTAACGAAAGGTACTTTATTATGTTCAGCAATACTCAGCTTTATTTTTACTAAACGCCTCTAATTACGTAACTTAACCTATTTAAGTCCTATATCGGCCCATTGGGACCGTTTCCGAGATTTCCTCCGTTAGGTCGTAACATAACGGATAAGGCCGTATTTTACGGAAGAAATAGGTAGATATAATGCATAATCTGGTTTTCGAAAAGTTTAATATTCTTTTCGTTATTAAAATAAGCTTTGAAAAATTTTTAATTATTTAAACCTGTTTTTTAATAACCGATTTAATTATTATTTAAATCGTACTTTTAATTAAGTTAGTTAAAAAATAATAAGCTTTTATATTAAAAGTACCGTATTTTACTTTTATTTTAATATTTATAAATACGAAAAAATTTAATTCGGAAATATATAAACGTATAACCGTTAAATAATATAATTATATTATTTTTGGTTTTAAATAAGTATCGAACAATTAGTTTTAATTTGTTATATTAAATCTTATTTTCGAACGGTGGTATAATTTGGTTATAATCGACGAAGTATATCTGTTATCGAAATAAGAAAATTTCCGGTTTAAATATGTTAATATCCGTAATTTGCGTTTTATTTTTCCTGCCTATATATATTAATTTGCGTATATAATAACTGTTAATAGCGTTATAAAGAGAAAAATCGCGAAATATAATAATTTTTGTTAAGTTAACAGTTTTATTAAATATAGCTATAAAATAAAAGTTTGGCGTTTTAATGTTCATCGGCCCGAAATCGATATTATTATTTTTCTTATATTTAAAGGTTAACGGTTAAATTAAACGTATTTAAATTTCTTAATAATAAATATTTCCGAATTATGAAATAATAATTTTAAAACTTAGCTCGACGGTTTACGTATTATTATTAAAATTATTATTTATATTAATAATAAGATAAAAATTATAAATATCCGTAATTACTTAATTAAAACGTTAAAAACCGGGGGTATTTACCGAAAGCTATAAAAACGGTTATTAAGTTTTATAACTTTAAAATGCTTTACGATAACCAAATTTATATATATAACAAATTAAAAAAACCTAACGGTTTTATTTATATTATTATATCTACCGTTATTTTTAAATTAAATATAATTATCTCGGATATTAATCGAATAATATAATAAACAATACCGAAATTTTTTTTATAGGATTTATAGTAACGATTTAATCGAACGGTTCGTAATTATAAACGATTAAATATAATTAATTATAAATAAGTTATATTATTTTATATCTTATTAAACGTTCGATAAATATAAAATTAAGTTATTTATTATAAAGAAAGCTGAAATAACAAAAAAAACCCAGGCTTAATAAGTTAAAAACTATACTACTTATAAAAATATAAAGGTTGTTATAAAAATTAACGTAATATATTCGGATAATAAAAAAAACGATACGTAATTTATTGCGGATAACCTTAATGTGACGGCTAGGCTAGTTAACTAACTATTAAACTAAGTTGTACGGTTTATGTTAGCAGTTGTATTACGGGATTTAAGTAATGAAGATAATTTAGTTACGTTTGGTAATATTAAGGGTGTCTTAGGTAACTAAGTTATATTATAAGCTGGTGTTATCTAGATTATAGAATTAATAAATGTATATATCTTTTTATAGTTTACTGGTTTATTCGTGGTAAGTTAGTAATTTAATTTACTGGTTTATTCGTGGTAAGTCGATGATTTAATTTATTAGTTTACTTGTAATAAGTTAGTGATTTAATTACGTAACTTGATTTATTTGGGTTTTATTTCGGCTTATTAGTACCGTTTCCGGGATTTTTTTTTTTTTTTGGGTCGTAATACGACTTTTCCTTTTTTAGGATTTTTGTTTTTAAGGATTTTTTTTTATAAGTTTTTTATTTTATTATGTTGGGTTGTGTTGTTAAGAGTTGTTCGCGTAAAATAAAGTAACGTTATGTTTTGGTTAATTTGATTAATTTGGAAGGTTTTAAAACGATATTATGTTTTTTTTATTTTTTTAAAAAGCTTAATTGTTAGATAATAACGGGGGTATTCCGTTGTAAGGAATATATTCGTTATGGCCGTTTTTGTGATGGTACTGATATTTTTGTAGCGATGGTTAACCGTTACGTTGCCGAGGCCCGTTATTTGAAAGAAAAAAAGTTTGCCGTTAAGCAGGTTTTTATTAAATCCTTAGTTCGTTTATTCCGTATACGTAAATAACGTTAATAATACTAAGCCTAAGGTGCAAAATTCGTAAATTGCGTTTTGTAATTTTTAAATAAGCAGAATAAATTTAATCGTTAAAAGTTGGAGTTGGCGGTAACCGTTTAGGTTTTTGGTAATGTTGATATTATCGATTAGAGTGCCGTTGATTAAGGCCTTTTTTTTTTGAATAACGTAGATTAGGACGTATTTATTACCGGTTTTTCCGTTATTAGTAAAAGTTTTTTAACAGGCGTTAAGCGTTAATAAGATTTTTGGCGGTTTTCTAGGTGTTTTCGGAATTTAAGTAATTTTTTTATTTAATTAAGTACTGGGTAAGTTTTTTTTCTTTTCGTACGTTAAGTATTTTTTTAATTTCGTAAATTCTTTTTTTGTTTTTACGTTATTTTGTACTGTATGCATTTTGATAATATTTATTGTTGATTTAAATAAGGAAATATAAAAGATTGGGTAAAGTTTGACTTTAGGTAATAATTTTAATTAATAGTTGTTTTCTGAGATTTTTTTGGTAATTTTGTATGGTTTAATGTATTTAAAGTCGAGTTTTTGGTTTGGGCGTTTAGTTTTAATATTTTTGGTAATTAGGTAAACTATTTTTTCTTTCGAGAAGGTTAGTTTTTTTAACTTTTTTTAATTGTAGTATTTATTTATCTGTTTGCATACGAATTAAAGTTTTACTTTTATTTTTTGATGTAGTTGTTTAAGTTGTTTTAAGGTAAGGATTGTTTTGATATTAATTGGTTTTTTTTTCGTATTTTTTTATAAATTTCTAGAGTAAAATTAAAATTGGTAGTTGTTAGAGTTGTTTTGATGTTATAGTAGCTGGTATTATAGGTTAGTTATGTAATAAGTAGTTTTTTAATTTAATTATTTTGTTTATAGTTAATATAATATCGTAAATACGTTTTTAACGTTTAGTTAGTTTTTTTGTTTATTTATTTATTTATAGTTTAAAAGCGTTTAATAATTTATAGTTTAAACCGAGTTATGTTATTAAATTTTGTTAAAATTTTAAAATAAAGGTTGTATTTTTATTCGAAACGATTTCTGTTAGTAATTTATGTATATTGTATATATATCGAAAGAAAATGTATGTTGTTTGTTCGGCGTTTATGTTTTTATTATAGGGTAGGAAATAGGAAAATTTTATAAATCGATTAACGATTATAAAGATATTGTTATAATATATATTTGTAATTAGGTTTTTTGATAATAGAAGTTTTGTAATAAAGTTAAATGTAATTAAGTTTTATAGTTATTTAGTGATTAGTAATAGTTGTAGTTTTCCGTATAGTTTATATTATTTGATTTTTATTTTAGCGTAAATGTTATATTGTTGTATAATTTTTTATACGGTTGATTTTATTTTAGGGAAATAATATGTTTATCGTAAACGTTTTAGGGTTTTGTGGATTTCTGGATATTTGTATAGTTGATGTTCGTGTATTTTTTGTGTTAGATTTTTTTAGTGTTTTTTTGGTATATAGATTTTATTTGTTTTTTGATTTTTAAGTAGATCGTTATAATATTGTTGTATTTTTTTTATATATGTTTGGTGTAGATATTTTGATAGTATTAATATATTGTTGTTATAAGTATTTTTTTGGTGTTTAGTTAAATACGGTTTATTATATTTTTATTTTAGGATTTTTTAAATCCGGTTATTTGTTAAAAGCATTTGCTTTGTTATTTTCTGATTTTTTGCGATGGATAATGACGTAGTTAAATTCTGAGAGATATTTTGCGTAGCGTAGTTATTGTCCGATTAGTTTTTTCGTAGTTGCGAAATAAAAGATATTTTTGTAGTTTGTATATATTTTTACCTGGTGTTAGTTTTTTTTTAGGTAGTGTTTAAATTCCTTAAAAGTTTTAACGATAGCTAGGAATTCCTTATTATAGATAAGGTAATTAAGTTCGGTACCGTATAACTTATAAAAGTAAAAGGCGATAGGGAATAATTTTTTTTTATTATTTCGTTAATAAATTATTGTTTTTAAAGTAAAGTTTAAAACGTCGGTTTTAAGTTTTATTAATTTATTTAAGTTGTATATTATTAAGATAGGTTCGTTAATAAAGGCGTTTTTAAGCTGTTAAAAGGTTTTTTTTATAATTAGAACTTATACGAATCGTCGATCTTTTTTAATAAGTTTTGTTAATAGTATTGCGATTTTATTAAAATGTCGTATAAATTATTAGTAATAGTTGGTAAGTTTAAGGAATATTTGTATCTTGGTAATATTAATAGGCGTTTTTTAATTTTTAATTATAGAGATTTTTTTAAGGTTTATTTTATTATATCCGGGGGTGATAATATGTTTTAAGTATTTAATTTCCTAGGTATAAAAGGTATTTTTTTCCGCGTTAATTAAAAAGTTAACGTTTTATAAAGTTTATAAGACTTTATGAACGTATTTTGTATGTTTTTTTTTTGTTTTCGAGTAAATGAGGATATCGTCGAGGTAATATATAATAAAGATATTAAGGTATTTTCGGAGTATATAGTTAATTATTTATTAGAAGGTTATTAGTACGTTTATAAGTTCGAAAGGTATAATAAGGTATTTAAATAATTCGTATTTTATTTTAAAAGTTGTTTTTTATTTGTTTCCGTATTTAATTCGAATTTGGTTATATTTTTTTTTTAGGTTTAAGGTTATAAATTATTTAGCGTTTCGTAATTGGTCCTTGATTTTGGTAATTAGGGGTAATAGTATTTTATTTTTGATAATGATATTGTTGAATTATCGGTAATTAATAACAAATCGTAACTTTTTGTTTTTCTGTAAAACGAAAAATCTCGGATATTTTGTTAACGATTTAAAACGTTGTATATGTTTTTTTCGTAGTTTGTTTTTTAAGTAATCGCGAAAAGCGTATAGTTTTGTTTCGTTTAGATTATAAATAAAGTAAAAGGCAGTTGTTTTATTATTTTTGAAAATTATTTTATGGTTTTATTCGTTATGTTGTGGTAATTTTATGTTAAGTTTTTTTTAAAAAAGTTTTTTATATTTATAGTATCGTAATGGTATTTTTGTTATTTACTTTGGTAGTTTTTCGGGTTGTATTTGTAGGTTGTTGTTTATTTGTCGAAATTGTGTTTTAAGGTTCGCAATAACGTGCCATATTTTTTTGTTATGCCTTTTATTTTGAATATATCTTATTTTTTTAGGTAATAAGGTTTTTGTTATGTTTTTATACCTGTATTTGTCGTTTTTATTAATCGAATATTAAGATTTTATATTGTCCGTATTTTGTTTTATATTAAGAAGTAAGTAGAAGTTTATTTAATTAGTTTTCTAGTCGATTAAGGGGTTATATTAGCGTAATTATGGTTTTTTTAAAATTATGTCGTATTTATTTAATAAGATAATGTCGAAATTAATAACTTGTTTTTTTTTCGATAAAGGTTTTAAGGTGATTAATTTTGTGTTTGATTTATTTATTATCGTAGGTAAATCTTTAATTTTTGGTATTTTCGACCTTATAGGGGTAATTTTTTTTATGGTAATTTTAATTAATTTATTATTTCCGGATTAATGTAATTTATAATTGTTGTTTCGTAGTTTATTATTACGGTGTATTAGTTTTTTTTAATTCGTATTCGTATGGTAATAGTATTGTCGCTAGTAGTTCCGATCGTTACGTTTAAAACCTTTTTAAGGTATTATGGTTTAACTTTTTTTTTTCCGTTTACCTGTGGTTTTTTTATAGGTGGCGTTATTTTTTTGGGGTTTGTAAAAATTTTCGCAGTATTTTTTCGTTCCGATTATTTTATATTTAAAATTCCTTTAATTGTTTTTTTATACGCGTTACTTGTTTTTGTAATTGTTTAAATTACTGTTATACGTCCGGTTATTCGTAGGTTTGTTTTGTAAAGGTTTTAATTGTTTTTTTGTCGGGTAATGTCGTTTACGAACTATCGTTTTCCTATTAGTTATTGTATTTTTTTTTATTTTCCGAATTTTATTATCCTTCTTTAATAAAACTTTTAATTTCTTTTTTAATTGCTTTTTTATCTTCTAGGTCGGTGGTAAAGGCCAGTTGGATATTTAAATCGGTGATGGTTTATTAACAGTATTTTTTTATTATTTTCTGGATTAATTTTTTTTCTATTTAATAGTTATATTATTCGAAATAACAAAAAAAATCTTTTTATAAGTATAATTTTCCTAATAGCTAGCTTTATAAAGCTACCTTTTAATCGATTTTATTTTTATCTGTAAATAACCGTAAATATCGGTATTATTGTTAATGATTTTTATTAATTTCTTTTATCGTTTAAAATTAAATTTTTATTAATATATTCGAATTATACGTTAATAAATTACCTTTTTTTATTTTTAGTAAAATTAACATTTAAATTTATCGTAATAAATAACGTAAATTTTTATATATTGTTCCGGTTTTCCCGGGTATAAATTTTCCCTTTATTTATAATATTTTTGTAATTATTTTTATAAAGTTTATTAATTTTGTTTTTTTTTATTATTTTCTTTATTAAGATTAAGTAAGTAGTTTTTTTTTAATAAAAACTTTTTATCCTAAATAATTCTTATATTATTATATTACCGTATATCGCAGTTAAACCATATTAATTGATTTTTTATTATTTCTTTTATTATTTTATTATTATTTTTCGGGTATTAGGATTTAATTATTTTATCGAAGTTTTTTAAATACCTTGTATTAAAAAGTTTTATATTTTTTTTTATTACAGTTATAATATTTAAACTGGGATTAATTTTATTACTGGACTGTTTCGATTTCTATAAGGCCCAGTTAAGTCCCGTAAAAGGTAAAAGGCGTAATACGTCCGCTTTTTTTATTAATTTTGTTAAATTTATATCGTAAGGTATATTAGCTTTTTTTTTATCGTCCCTTAAATTATCGATTATTAATTTTTACTATCTTAAAAATATATTTACTTAAAGAAATTAATCGTTTTAATTTAATTATTTCGTCCTTAACGTTATTTTTTAATCCTTTATAAAATACGTTAATTAAAATATTATTTTTTCGTTTATTTATTCCGCTTTAATTATTAAATTTCGAAATTTTATTACGTATTTAAACGTTAGTTTTTTTTATCGTAATTATAAAATTTTTTATACGGCAATACGTTCCTTATCGGGGTTATCGAAATTAACTTTTAACTTTTCCTTAAAGTTAAAATAATTAACAAAAAATTTCTTAATAAATATTTCTATATCGTTTTCTGCCTTTTCCAGGTAATTCCTTATAATTAGTTCGAACTAGTCGAATATATCTCCAATAAGAAATGCCGTAACGGTAAGAATCTTATTTTTTAAGTTGTTAAAAGCCAGGAACTATAAATACGTTTAGGTTTAAATAAAGAAGTTTTGGATATTAATTTTTCTATCGTAAGGTTAAGGTTTTTTAGCCTTAATTTTCGAAATGTTGAAATCTTTTTTTGTTATTTTTTTAAATCGTAAAATTTCCACTTTTAATTCCTTAAGTTTGTTTTAAAACTGTTAGTTAATAATAATTTTTTTAATATTAAGGGTTATTTCGATAATTCGCATAATTACTTAAAGTTTAATAATATTATTAAATAAAAGTTTATAACGTATAACGGCTAAATTAATTAATTAATTATTAAATTAAATCGTACGGTTTATGTTAATAATCGTATTACGGAATTTAAGTAATAAAAATAACTTAATTACGTCTGGTAATATTAAAGGTATTTTAAGTAATTAAGTTATATTATAAACTAGTATTATTTAAATTATAAAACTAATAAATATATATATTTTCTTATAGCTTACTAATTTATTTGTAATAAGTCGGTAATTTAATTTATTAGCTTATTTGTAATAAATCGGTAATTTAACTTACTGGCTTATTCGTAATAAGTCGGTAATCCAACTCACTGGCTTACTTGTAATAAGTCGGTGATCCAATTACGTGACCTAACTTACTTAGGTTCTGTTTCGGCCTACTAGGACCGTTTCCGGGACCTCCCCTTCCTTGGGTTGTAACACCCGATTAAAACGAAACAATTACCGAACCTTAATTTTATCTTTTAATTAATTAAAATATTACTTATATTACCCGTAAACTTTCGAAATAAATTAATACTGATTTGCGAAACCGGGTAAAAATAAGGTGTTAATAATATACATTATTTAACGGCGAATATATACGTAAAGTAATTTTAATATATTTAAAAATAAAAACAAAACCGTTATATTAAAAAAAGACTTTAATAACTTTATTCCGGCTGGACCTTATTATAACCTATATACGTTTAATTTTATCCATATACGCGAACGTTTAAATTTAAAAATATTTACGTAAAAATCGTTAACAGCCGGTTCGTTAAAAAAAATTACTTAAGAAATAATAAAATCCTAGTATAAACGACGGGCAAACGAATTATTTTCTACGCGGTTATTTCTATTTAATAGCAAAAAGATAAAATGGATATTTATTTTTATTAAATTTAAACGGTTTTTATTTAATACGTTTTTAAAAAAGTTAAACAAAACTTAAAATTTTTATTTAATCCAAAACGTAATCGAATTAATTAAAGCAATTTCCGGATTTAATAAGTAACAATATTAAAACGTTTTAAAAAACCGCCTTTTATTTGCGTTATATTTAATTTATAAAAAAGTCGTATTTGCTATTTTATAAAAAATACGGAAAACTTTTCATAAATAGCGGAATTTGCTTAACCGAAAGTAAAAACGTTATATCCTTATACCACAGACCGATTTATATAAGTTACGGATTATTATTACGTTATAAACTTAATAAACCTTAAAAAAAATCGCAAAACTGCCGTAAATTACGCCGGATCCTAATTAAGATATATTATATATAACCGCCCGGTTTAAATTAATAACTGATAATTTAATAATAAACCTAAAAATTTAAATATTAACCCGGTACGTAATTTATATATTTTCGTAATTTAAAATTATAATTTCGGTTATAATCACGTTTATAATTATATACGTAATTTACGGTATATTAAATAATCTTAATTAAAAGCCGGCTTTATTTTTATTATTTATAATATCAGTATAAAACGTATTATTTTTTAATATTTTTAATCCGCCAGCCCTGCTTTTATTACCGTATTTATATTCGTATAATTCGTTTATTTTTATATCGTTACCGGAATCGCCGGGGTTATTAAAATATAATAATATATCGGAAACTGGATTTAAAATAATAATCCCTATTGAAATTAAGGAATTATACGTTAAAAATAAACGGTACTTATCCGATAATAATAATAATAACAGGTTAAAAGTTAATTATAATATTAAAATAAAAAATAAAAAATAAAATTTAAATAACTTTAATTAGAACGTATAATAAAAAATACGTTTAGTTTTAACATAGTATTACAGTTTTAAAACGTAATAAATAAATATATATATTTATATAATATTAATTAAAATTATTAAATAATATTATTTATTTATTATATTTATTATTTTCGTTGGTTTTTAATACATTAAGTTATATTTAAATATTAATTCGTTTTAATCCGCATTAATTATATATTATATTAAATATATAGTAAACTTTTTAAACTAGGAAAATAAATGAATATATATATTATATATTTTAATTTAAAATTTATCGTAATTATTAATAAATATTCTTATTTAATTTATAATTTTTAATTTATAACGTTAAATTTCTCCCTAGAGGAGACGTAACCGTAAAACTAAATTAAATAAATGGATAAATTATGTTATCGGTTACTAAGCTTTACTAAACCCTAACCTTATAGCCTTTATTAACGACCATTCTTAACGGAATTCTGGACGGTTTTCGCAATCCAGAATAACCGGACAAACTATCGCTTGTAATTTTCCTTATATCGATTTAAAAATTAAACTTTAACGTTTTTAAACCTGTTATCGTTATTTTCCAATTTTGCCAGTAATTTTTTTATAAGCCGGATATTTTTTAATATAAATTTACGAAAAGATCGATAATTTCTGCCGTTTTAAATTAAATCGTATTTAAAAATTCAAAATAAAACCCGATTTTTTTCGGATAGGTTATTAATATCGATAAAAGTATCGATATATTTTATTCGGCCAATTATTTTATTTAAATCGGGTAACTTAATCGAGACCGTTTCCGTTAAGATTCCAAAGGTACGGAGTACTGGGATTTTATATTCGGATTTAGCCGTTTTAGTTGTTTTAATTAATAGGGGTTTGAAAAACCCTGAGATTAATCGAGGTTAAAGAAGTCGTAAAACTAGCGAAAGGTCGCAAAGCCATCTTATACGGACTTAAGGTTTATCGCAAAAAGCTTAACATCTTTTAAATCATTAAGATTCCCCCTGCTAAACCAGCCAGAAAGCATAAGATTTATCAAAGTCGAAACTTGTCGGCATTACGTAACAATCGGCTTCGGGATAAAACTTTTCGCGACCGAGGTATAATTTATCGTTACCGTAAAAACTATTAAAAATTATTATGTTCGAAAATATTAAATAAAGTATTTATCGTATTAATTATTAATATAATTATTTTATATTTTTAATTTAGCCTAGATAATACGGTTTAAACTTAATAACTTTATATAACGTTAAATTAAAGTTTTTTAAATTTTATTTTCCTGTCTTTTTTTTAAATTTGTTATATTAATTTTAAAATGTTTTTATTTTTTTTTTTAACTTTTAAAGTACTTTAATTTAAATCGATTAATTAATATAAAAAATCTATTATACGAGTAAATAAATAATATAAATAATTTTTTGCTAATATTAAAAAAATTATTTAATTATTATATATATAATTATTTTAGTATCCGTTTTTTTTTAAATATTAATTCGAAATATTTAAAATCCCGGTTTCGTAACGGATTTTAATTAAAACTTTATTACGTTTTTCCCGGAAATTTAAAGCTTACCGGTATTTCGGATTACGGTTTTTAAAATTTCGTTATCCGAAATAAACGATGCGTAAAAATATATATTTTTTTTAATACGGTTTTTTTATCGATATAATTAAGACTTTAGATAAAAATTAAAAATTAAAAATTTTAAAATTTTATATCCGTATAATAATAATAAAATATTTTAAATAATTATTAAAATTCTCGGAATAAATACCGAATATATTACGGTATTTTTAAATTTAATTTTTATATATAATTATTTAATCGTTAATTAAATAATTATAATCGTAAATTTTCTTTTCGTTTAATATTATAAAAATAATATTTATATAATATATATTATACGATATATCGTAATTTTATATTTTTAATCGTGATTACAAAATTATTATATCCTTAATATTATTTATATTACATAAATTATTATCGTATATAAATATTTAAAAACGTTACGCAGCTTAAATTATACGGATTTTTAAAAAATAAATACCGGTTAAATTTATAATATAAAATATATTTATTTAGCAATTTTAAAAATTTACTATTTAATAATTTATATTCTTTATATCGTCACCTTTATTACTATATTCTAATATAAGAAAAAAAAGGAATAAAGTTTTATATTATCTTATTATTTCTTTTAAATCTAGTAAAAACGAATATTAAAAACTATTATTATATATAAATATATATTTTATTAACGTTTCGTAAATTATATATATATAACTAAAGCTTTCGAATATCTATTAAAATACGATTCCGATATTATCGTTAATAAAATATACGTTAAGGTATATATAACCATAAGTAAATTACGTTTTTTAATATAACTTAATATATTCCATTTTATTAAAACCTTATAATACTATAACTTTATTAAATAATTTTAAAACGGTAATTAAAAATAATTTTTTAATCGGCATAAATTTAAAAAGAAAACGGTATATATAATTAGGATTAACTTAAAAAAAACTAATATTGTAATTAATATAAATCGTATCGAAAACTAACTTAATAATATTTACATTTTTATATATACTTTAATTTCTTATTATATAATTATATAAATTATAAACATAATTATGATATTTTACCTTATTAAATAATAATAATATTATTATAATAACTGCTTAATATTAAGTATTATATAAGAAATATTAATACGTAAAAAACCTAGAAATAATATATATTTACCGGTTTTGTTTTAAATTAATTAAAATTAAAGATAAAAATATAAAATATAAAATCTATAAAATAAAATAAAATTCGTATATTAAGTAATATTTAGGTATCTTATTAATGGTAATATAAAATATAAAAAAAATTATAATATATAAATAAAACTTACGGATAATTAATAGGTTATAAAAAAATCCGAAAATAATATATATAATTAAAATTAAAATATATGCGAATTTTAAAATTGTATAATTATAAATATATAAATAATTAGGTTTATATAAATTATTAAATATTAACTTAAAAATTAACAATATTTTTTCCTATAACGAAATAATAATATATAAAAAAAAACTAGTAACTATATATAAATTATACGATATTTCTTTTTATTACGAATTACTTAATATAATTTATAGAATTCCTTTAATTAAGTACATATTAAATAAAATTATTATAATTATTTAACAATTATTATTACTTATTTTATTACCATTTATTTTATAACTATTTAATATACCTTTTTATATTTTATCATACTATAATATTTAAATTTAATTTATATATAATATAATAATTATTATTAATTCGTTTTTTTATTTAATACTTAAAATCTTTATTATAATATATATTTTTATATACTTATTATAGTACGGAATATAAATAACCTTATTAATATAGTTGATAATATATTAAATATAGCTATTAATAATATCTTAAATAATAAACCTTAAATAAATTTAGTAATTTTTAAATTCCTGGCTAAATAAAAAAAATAGTTAAATTTATTAATAATATTTCCTAAAAATAATTTTAAAAACGGGTAACGAAAACCCAATTTAAAAAATAACAAAAGTTATTTTTAAAATTTGCGGTATAATATACTTTAAGGTCTTGTTTTAATTAAAGTATTTTCGTATTACATATATAATATTTAATTATTTAAAATATAAAATATTTTTTACGGAAAGTATATATTATACGTAACTGATTTTAAATATTAAATATATATTATAAAATTATATTAATATAGGGGAAAATTAGAAAATTATGAATATTTTACGTTTTAATATTAATAAAAATATATATTAATTAAGAAAATCTTACGATTAATTACAATTTACGAACTTAATAATATTACGAAAACTTTATATTATAAATAGGATTTTTTATTTTATAAAATCGCGGTATTTATATAAATGTTAAATATTAATAATATAATTCGAAATATTTTAAATAATAATAACCGGCAAAATAAGATTTACATTATAACAAATTATGCCGGCCTTATAAATTATTAAATTACTAAGTTAATTACGGACTTTTAACTGGTTATAACGTTCATAATTTAACGAAAAAAATATATAAACTAAATATTTTACAAATAATACGAAAAAAGGTTTATAACTTTATAAACAGGGCCGATTAATTAAAAAATATATATTATATAATTATTTTATAAATGTTATAATTTACAAGGTTATACGGGCGATAAATATATAAATTACGTATAAGAACGTAACAAGGAATATTTAAACGTAATCTTTAAATATTCGGTATTATTATATAATCCGAATAAAAATTTCTAAAAGAATTTAAATGCAGATATTACGCTTAAAACAAATAAAATCCTAGGTCCCGAAAATATGGAAAAAGTTATTAATATATAGGTTATAATAATACGCGAAAAAGGGCAAAACAAAACGAAATTCTTTTAATAAATATGTAAAAACATTAATTAATAAGTTAATCGCAGATAAAATATATAAATTAATACGAAATTATACGATAACGTACTATATAAGCTCGCGAGCCGTTTTTTGGTACCTTATAACAACTAATCCAAATAACTTAATTATAACATATTTATTTGATTTAAATCGACCGTATTCTTTGTCGCCGACCGTATTTATAGCTTTTTACTAAATACACGTATTATATAAGGCTTGTTACGGACGTATATTACTATTTCCTTTTTGTTAATTCGTATGCAACCGATTAATTCCGAACGCGTTTAGGTTAATATTATCCTTATTTCGAAAGTATTAAAATCGACCGATAAAAAAACGATTACCGATCGAATTTCCAACCTGTATACGTAAGTGCTTTTAATGCGGCTTTAATACGTGGAAGATATTTGCTAAATACGTCGGTTGGAGGGCGCGTTAAAGGGCGCGTTGTAAGGTTGTGGGGCAAGGCTGTAAGGCTTGTTATGGGGTACGTCGAAGGGCGCGTTAAGGGGCGCGTCGGGGGCCGCATCGGAGGGCGTATTGCGGTATTGTAGGATTTGTCGGAATAACTATTTGATTTTACGTATTTAATAAACGTCTCCAATAAAAAAGAGCATTTATTATATGGGATAAACAAGTTTTTTTAATCGACAAAAAAGGTGGCGGTAAAAAAAAGTTGTTAATAGTTGTTAGAAGTATTCGGTTGTATAGGTATTAGGGGGATTAAAAAGCAAAATAACGTCCGTAACAAGCTTTAATATATACGTATATTTGTTAGAAAGCTGTAGATATGTCTGGCGAAAAAGAATACCGTTAGTTTAAATTAATTGGATATGTTATTGTTGAGTTATTTGGATTAGTTGTTACGAGGTACTAAAAAGCGGCTCGCGAGCTTGTGTGGCTTGCGAGCTTGTATGGTACGTTATATTTAGCTATAAATAATATAATATTATTAATACGTTAATTTATTTTAATACGAAAAATTTATATAGCATTATTATAAACAAAATATACGAATAAAATATAATTAATTAAGATTACGTAATATACCTAGTTATATTAATATTAAAAATATAATAAAATCCCGTATTAGTTTTAATAAAATATAAAAAAAATAAAGATATAAAAAGTTATAATAATAATTCGTTTTTGTTTAATAAATCCTTATTTTATTTATCCGATAACGATAAGAATAAAAATAAATTATTTTAATTATAACCGTTTATTAAGTTATTTATAATTTGTACTATAAGATTATAACTTTTTTTTATATATAAAATATTATAATCGTTTAAAGCTAAATTATCTTTAATAAACTCGGTATTAAAAACTTTTCGAGTAATTACGTTAAAATTATTTACAAATTAATTTTCGTTTTTTACCGTATTTAATTAATTAAGTTTACTTTCGTTACTAATAATAGATATGGTATTATTAAAATTAATAAATTTAATTTTTATAACTTTACGGCCTGCAGTTAAAATATTTTCGGATTTTTAATTATTTTTTTTAATCCGAGATAAATATCTTTTAATAAGTTAAAAATTACGAAGTAAAAAATAAACGCGTTTAAAAATTTCGTTATAAAAATTCCGAATAACGTAACGTTTATTTCGTAAAAAAAATATAACGGGCATAAAATTTACGTTATAAAGAAACGTAATATTTAATTAAAAACGAATCTCGGAAAAATATAATATTAACGTTATATATACTATCTTTCGACCGGCGGAGGTTATTAATAAACTATAAATTATAATATTCGTTTTTTCGATTAAATATTTTCCATATTTTTTTTTAAATTATATCGGAGTTAAATTTAATATTAGGATCGAATTAATAAATATTTAATTTAATATTACAGAATATAATATCTAATCGAAATAATTTTTTTTTGTTATAATTAAATTAACCGGCCTTATAAAAAAGAAATAATAATATCGGTATTAACTGCTTAATATAATTAACGTTATTAAGTTATATAATATACGAAAGATATAAATAAATTTAGGTTTTTAAAAAAAACGGTAATAACTTTGAAATTTTTTATTAATAAGAACGGTATCGATTAACGGTTAGTTATTATTTTTAATAAGGTTAAAAAAGTTATCGTTTTATGGAATATTATCCGTATTAAAAATATTTCCGGTTTTACGGCTATCCGATAAAAAGGTTTTATTTGGTACGTTTTAATTAAAATTTTGCCGTTTAAAAAGTAATATATTATTAACAAATAACGAAAAAAAATTTTCGTCGGAAAAATCCTTATTTATTAATACTTTTTAATTAAGATTTTACGATATTTTCTTTATTTATTTAACGTAATTAAGATATTTAGAAATTATATTATACGTAATAATTTCGAACTTAATAATAGTTAACCGGGAATATATATATTTTATAAATTTGGTAAATTATATTTTGGAAGAAAAATTTTCGATTAAGGTATTTTTTGTAATTCCATATACGTTAAATATTTTTGTTATAAATAATTCGTATTAGGCGCGTAATTTTTACAGAAATAACGTAAATATATGAGTATTATATATATAAAGGATAAAGAATTCGAAAAGGTGGAATTTCGGCGATTTTTAATATAATTACATTATTTTATTTAAAAATTAACGATTTGTTTTTAAAGTTATTTATATTTTATACGTCCCGGTTATATTATCGGGTTAATAGGTACGTATAAGTATAAATAAATAGTTTATTTATATATGAAATAAGGTAGGAATAAAAAAAAGTTATCGTTTTTTATTATACAGATCGGTTATTTCGATATAATTGGCCTGTATTTTCCGAATATAATTAATTATTTTTTAATTTTTAAGGATAAAATGGAAACGTTTCGAAAATCGATAAATTTTTTTTTAAATTTATATATTCCCTAGAAAAGTTTTCGATAAAGGTTATAAGTACCGTCGATAATATCTTTGTTTTCGTTAATTATATTTAATAAAATCGAAAGGCGTTTATTATACGGTATACGGTTTAATTTTAGAAAATTAAGAAATTTTTATATATTACGTTTATAAAACGTATTAATAAAAATAAAAAATAAAATCCGGATAATATTAATTACGAATTAATAAGAAGTATTAAGTGATATTAAATATTATTATAACGTTTTATAGAATTATTTTATTTTGTAATATTAATTAAATCGGAATATGGATTGTTTTATTTTTTTTTTAAAAATACGATTATAATAATAAATAAGAGCGGTAATAATATTCCGTATAACGGTATTATATTAAAGCGTTATATTATGACCGTAGTTTTAAATATTAAAGTTATCGTATTAGAATACGATATTATTTTATTATATTTAATTATAAAACGTTAATTATTTTAATTAAAATTGTGTTATTATAAAGGAATTAATACGGTTATTTTAATTTTTTTCGTTAACCGGTTTATATTTTTATTTAACGTACTATAACTTTTGTAAATATTTAATTTTTTAATATATTAATATTATTCCGTGATAAACCCGAAAATAATAGGAATTTATTTAGTAAATAAGGTAAATAATTTTCGTTAATTTTAGAAATTATTTTAATTATAACAATTAAAATTATTAAAAAGGGATATATAAAAATATCCAGATTATTATTGTTTTGAAAACGTTTCGTTTTCCGTTTTGTATTATACAATTGTTATTTTTTTTTTAGGTATATAATTACCTGGTTTAAAAGTTTAAATTAGTTAGGAGCAAGCGTTTTTATAAACCGTTAATTTTTGTTTAAAGTAATATAGATTATTTTAATTTCGAGTAATAATTTTTCCGGTAGGCGGTAAAGTTTAGGTTTTTTTGTAAGAGTTATAAGGTTTTTATGTAATATATTATGGTATTTATATATAATAGGGTTTTAATTAGTAAAAGTTATGAATTTTTGTTAATTTTTATATATTAATAGTTTTTTGCGTATTTATTTTTCCTTTAATATATTAATTAAATAATTAATTTAAACGGTTAAATTATAAGTTCGGTTATTATTATTATAAAGGATTTAATTACGGATAATATTTTCGAATATTATATCCGTTCGTCGATTTCGTTAAAATGTTAACGTACGTTTACGTATATTTTGTTTTTTATGATTTATGCGGTAAAATTAGGAGAATTTAGATCCGTTATATTTTAAAAGGGGGGATGATAACGTAACGGGTTTAAGTTATAATTAATTAACTTTTTAAAGTTTAAAAGTGGTAAATAGGTTTTAATTAAGATTAAAATAATATTGATAATAAGTTATAATTAATACGATTATATATATATAACTTTATAAAAACGTATTATTATTAAGTTATTACGGATTTTTGTTTTTTTAAAAAAGTAATTGCCGAAAACGAACGTTTTTTTTTTTGCAATTTGAATTTAGGCCTTGCTGGCTCGATAAGGGAATTTGGGATTTGATTGGTTAATATTTAGCGTTGTGGAGCGGTACTTAAGTGACTTTGAAGAAATTGGGAAAACGAGCTAGGAAGGCCTGAGCTAGCTGAGGTAAGATCTAAGTAACGAAAATAACTCAGTTACGTTTAGTAATAATAAGGGTATTTTAAGTAACTAAGTTATATTATAAGTTAGTATTATTTAAATTATAGGAATAACGAATATATATATTTTCGTTCGTTTATTATAACTTAATATTATTTAATTTAATTATTATTAAACGAAACGTTTAATTATATTTATTAATATTTAGTTTTTTTTATTAAAGGTTTCTGGTTATATAATTTAATTTATTTAAATCTTGTTTCGGTTTATTAAAACCGTTTCTAAAGTCTTTTTTAATTAAATCGTAATACTTATTTTTTTTTTTTTTTTTTTTTTTTTTTTTTTTT